>PVIJ01002829.1:0-149652 GCA_004024925.1 Scalopus aquaticus | reverse complement strand
CTGCTGGTGGGAATGTGAACTGGTCCAACCACTATGGAAGGCTGTATGGCGATTCCTCAGACTGCTAAACATGGAGCTTCCATACGACCCAGCAATCCCACTTTTGGGAATTTACCCAAAGGATACAAAAACACTAATCCAAAAGGATACATGCACCCGTATGTTCATTGCAGCACTGTTCACAATAGCAAACGTATGGAAGCAACCCAGATGTCCAAAAATAGATGATTGGATCCAGAAGATGTGGTACATATACACAATGGAGTACTATTCAGCATGGAAAGAAGATAAACACATGCAATTTGCAGCGACATGGATGGAATTAGAGGGGATCATACTCAGTGAAATAAGCCAGAAAGGAAGAGAAAAATATCGAATGGTTTCACTTATTTTTTTTTCATTTTATTTTATTTTTTTTATATAATATATATTTTTATTGTTATTTATGTCTTTTACATTTTGCATTCCCCTTGGGTAGCCCACCACCAATTCAACCGTGATCCATCTCCATGGTCCCTTGTGTTCTTTTCTATTCCATTTTGTTTCACTTATAACAGGACTATAGGGAGGCCGGGTGGGAGAGAGACAATCAGTGAGGGGGAAGGGGGGGAGGAAGGAGCCGGAGGGAGGGAAGGGAAAGGGCACAAAATGGAATAGAAAAGAACACAAGGGACCATGGAGATGGATCACGGGTGAATTGGTGGTGGGCTACCCAAGGGGAATGCAAAATGTAAAAGACATAAATAACAATAAAAATATATATTATAAAAAAAATAAATAAATAAATAAAAAGAAGTCAGAAAGAATGAAACTTGAACACTGCTCTATGAATCTGCAAATGTTTCCACTATTGGGTGAACTATGGTAAACTGTTATTGTCAAAAAAAGTATGAGACTTTGATCTTTGTAACTCTTTTCATACAGAGAATAAAGTAACATCAATTCAAATGTGCTACTCTATTGAATCTGTATATTACTTCGGGTAAGATGGCCATTTTAACAATGTTAATTCTTCCAATCTATGAGCAGAGAATATCTTTCCATTTTTTTGGTGTCTTCTTCTATTTCTTGTAACAATTGTATAGGTACTTTACCTTACCTTCTCTGTTAAGTTTTCCTAGGTATTTAATTCTTTTTGATGCAATTATGAATGGGATTACTTTTTTTATTTTTCTTCTAGTTCATTGCTTGCATATAGAAAGGCAACTGATTTTTGTAAATTGATTTTGTACCCTGCCACTTCATTGTATTGAATTATCACTTCAATTAGGATTTTAGTGGAGTCTTTAGGGTTTTCTGTGTATATCATTATGTCATATACAATTAGTGATAGTTTTACTTCTTATTTTCCAATATGATTCCTTTTATATCTTTCTCTTGCTTAATTCCCATCCTATGTTGAATAGTAGTGGTGAGGGTGGACATCTCTATCTTGTACCACACCACAAAGTTTTCAGTTATTCACCATTGAGTATGATGTTGGCTGTGGATTTGTCATATATGGCCTTAAGTTATGTTAGGCATGTATGTTCTAACCTCAGTTTTTTGAGGGTTTTATCATAAGTAGATGTGCCTATGTACTTTACAGCACTTGCACAACCGGGTGCCCAAAGACAGAGGAGATGAGAAAAATGTGATACGCATTCACAATGAAATACTAATCACCTATAAAAGAGGATGAACTCTTACCATTTGTAACAATACAGATAAAACCAGAGGTGATAATGCTAAGCATTATAAATCAGAAGGAGAAAGACAAGTACTGGATGGAGCCACTAAACAAAACAAAGGGTCAACAAAACCAGACCAATACCGAACTCTAGAAATCTGACTTTGTAATTGAAGCTACGAGACAGGGCGGGGGGGCACAAAATGGGAAGGGACACAATGGACTGTGGCGGAGGACTGTGGGTGCCTCAGTGGTGGGTGTGGTGTGGCCACATGCATCTGAGGAGGTGAGATCCTATGCATCTGAATAACATACAGTGTTGTCAAGCAATGCTACCTCAATTTTTAAAAATTGTGCTATTCTGCTCCTACAAGAAACAAAGAGGGTCTTCTTGCACAGTGTGGTAGGCTCAGTTCTGCAAAAGAGCATCCATGCCTCTCTTCCAGTATTTATCCATATTTCTCACCCAGTTCCAACCCATGCCTCAGTGCTGCAATAATGCGTGCAATGCTTCTGTATGGCAAACTCCTCCATGATAGCCAGGACAGAATTAGCTCCATGCACATACACTATCTTGTTCCTCTGATGTTCAGGTATCTTATAGTGAAAAATGAAAAATTGCTTATGTATCTAGTGATGAAATGAGAGCTGTGAGCCATTCTGCTTTCTTGAGGAATGAGTGCAAGGTCTCAATCCAATATCTGAAATAGACATCTCCCAAAGGAAACTTGTAAAGCATTGTACTGCTGAACCTGAGGGGCTTTTCCATACAAAGCTATTGTTTTTCCTTCTTTTCTTTCCACTCAATTGAAAGTCAAACTTTTTAGTTCCAAATACCCTTTCTCAACATGTTTATTGGTGAGGTTTGTGCATACACAGCTCTGTAGCCTAAGTTTGAGTCATGCTGTCTGACAGTCTTTTAGACATCTCCAGCTATATTCCAAAGGCACCACAAACCTGACACAAACTCACAATTTTGAACCCTACTGTTTTTTTTAATATTCCTTAAGTAAATGGCACCATTACTTACTAAAATTTTTCAAAGCAGAAAGCTGTCCTCAGAAAGCTATCCTCCATTCCCACCCTCTCATCATTCCTCATATCCAGTGGACAACTATCTACTAGATGTCTACGTCATCTATTGAATGTTACTTCAGTCTATCCTACCTCTCCAATTTCACAGGTAATATGCCAGCTCACACCCACATAACCTTCCCCAGGATCACTGCAGTACACCACTCCTCAACTCCTACAATTCATCAGCCAAATCACTGTTTCTCTAACCTTGACAGAACCACTCCCCCACAGTCTCCCACTATTTCAATGATATCCTTATTCCTTCAGTTAAAATCACATCCCATCATCTGGTATATAATGTCCACGATCATTCTGCTTGTTAGCTGAACAACCTTGCTCTTGCTCTTTCCTGCATTCACTCATCTTTCATGTTACGTTCCAACAATACAGGACCAGTGTGTTTGCAAAACATTCCAGATGCTCTCTTGCCTTTACACATGCTCTCCTCTCATTCCAAATGTTTTTTCTACCGTGTCTGTGAGGAAACTACTATTTGTTCATACATTCTTACCTCAAACGTTACCTAAAATACCTTTTAGACTATTTATGGGGTACCTACTAGGACAACCAGCCACCATGCTAGTCACTAGTTCCAAAGCAGTGCACATGAAAGCAGCCCCCAGAGACAGGGCTGCCTTTTCCTTTATGCCTCCCAGCCCCTGAGGCATCTTTCCATGACAGCAAGAATGGTATTAAATTGGAGTTACATGAACGTCTGCCTTTCCACTCCACCATAAGCACAAATTTCAGTAAAATATACATTTGATGTATGGGAAAAGACCATCTAATTTGTGGTTTCATCCACTCAAAGAACAGAATCTCATACAAGGCATGGTGGTCAACGAAACAGACAATCTTGGCTCCACACTTGGTTCCAGTCTTCATTAGCAAAGTGATCCGGGGCAGGCTACTTTACTTATATGAAATGCAGAGAGTAACACTGCCCATTTCAGGGGACAGTCTCCAGGAACCGATGATGCAATAGGTGTAAATAACTCAAAACAGACCTTGACACTAAGCAACTCCTCAATAAATATTAACTTTAATGATTTCATATTTAACACAGCAATACACAGTCATAAGAGACAACAAATTGTGGAAAAAATAAAATAATCACTTGTTGTAAACAGTCACTTACTCATTAATTTTTTTTCTTCTATATGATTTCCAGCTGTGTTGAATCTAAAGAGTTAAACATACACACACACACACAAGCATTTCTCCAACCCAGGCTTGTCATCTGAGGATGTGGGTCGGGGAAGGCAGTGCTGCTGGTTATGGATGTTAAATCAACAATTTCTTCTTACAACAAACCCCTGGCACCCTGTTCTCACCATGTCATGGCCTGTGATGACTTAGTGTCTTCCAAGCATGACCAAGCGATTAGCGGGGCTGTGTCTGTGCATCTCGGCAGTAATGGGGCTCTCTTTCCATTTGCCATGTATTGAAGCCTGAGCGCTTCGCTGCCTCGTGCATTTTCAGCTTGATGAATTCATTATTCTCCATATTTTTCTCCTCCCTCCTTCAGGGAAAACCCTGCCCTAAAATGCCAGGATTGTTTCCCCTTCTTAGGGAAAAAAAAAACAACAACAGTTTTTTTTAAAAACATGAAGCTTTGACATTGAGTCTGCCATAGCTTATCTGTACCAAAAGCCACTGAAGACGGAGAAAATAATGAAATATTATGTTCTTTAATACAAACACCATAGCATTGCCTTTCAATGGAGAGACACCATGCAAGTGCAAGTTGGTTATTTTCTAAGAGGAAAAATGTATTTCTTAAGGAATAAGACAACAGTTATTAGTCCTCAATGGGCAATGATATCCCATCTAAACAGTCTACACAGATCTATAGGCGTCTCTCCCCAAGTTGATTTTCTCCCTATACACTAACTCCCTCCATATGCAGAGGGCATCCCTTCCAGGTTCGCCTAGGCAGAGAGCATCTGCCCATCTCAATGTCGTTCTCACAGGTTGAGCTACAACCGGAGGGTGCTAAAAGTCATTGCTGCCGAGCTCGTGGTTTTCCAAAGCACTTTCAGAAGAAAAGGCAAAGAAAGGAAATTATGCTTAGGGAAAGAAATAGTAGAAAAGAACCATTACTTAGAACCACTCTGCAGCTTTCAAATTTAGATTTTGCAGGCATTTGACTGGCTTTCAGTTCAAGAGAAGTGCACTTCACAGTGGACAATAGCAAAGATGCTCTTTCTGATATTTCCAAATCAAGACCTAGAATTTAAGGATCAGTAAGGACTCTGTCCATAACAAAAAGTGACACCAGGTGTACTGGTCTTCTCAGTCACTGACAGATCCTAGGTCATGATCTTTGACAACTGTATCTTCACACATACACACAAGGTTACATGAGCTACCAAGAACTGCATTTAGTGGCAATAAGGACATTAGTTAAAAGCTGTCTCCCAGCTGAGACTGAAACTCAGTCAGCTCAGTGACCTTGAATAGGTTAGTGAGCTCAGCTAGTCTCAGCGTCCTTATCTGCAGAGTGGGGCTACTACTACACACTTGGTATGTCCTTGAAATAACACAGGAAATGTGCCTAGAATCCATTTAGCTATTATTAAAATTAGTATCAAAAATTATGACATTGATTTTTTTTTTCATTTTTGGTAACTGACAATATCTTCAAATACTTATTTTCTTTTTCAAAAGTAGGTATTATAGATCTTTTTGGTGAAAAATTCATCTGATGTAAACTGAAATTTTTGTTCTTTCCAAATATGAATAACATGATTATATTTATGTGATATATATCATATACATATCCACTAGACAAATGCATTTATTTATTTATAAGGAATCGACTCCAGAAAGTTGGTAATACCCAGTGACAGTGTTTTTTGCAATGCCTACCAGATTACTACAAAAATGTTTCCATCCATAAAATGCTATCAGAGCCCCTGCCTGCTAATTGGGCTTCTTAAACAGAATGAAGCCTTATTTCCCAGAAGGTGAAAATGTCCCAAATGGACATGGCCTCCATTAGGAAACGGAACAATGAGCCTGCCACACTTCTCAGAAACACGATGTTGCTGTGGTCACAGAAGATGATGCTTCAGATCTAAATATAGGGTCACAGTGAGGGGGAGGGGGCTGAAAGATAATAAAAAGGGGGGAGGGGAGCCTAGAGCTATAAATAATCGAAGAGCATGACTACATTTAGAGCTTCCCCTGTGTGGGATTCAAGCAAATCTCATGCTTTGTTTCCTGAAACAAAAGAAACAAGGGCTGTGTCCAAGTTTCTCTGAGCCTCTGACAGGAATATACTCTTCTGTATGTTTTTCTTCTGAAGAACTGAGAGTTTAGTATAATTCCTTCCGATCACTTTAAGACCTTCTAATCCCAAGCTGCATCCAGACTCCAGTTAGGGAAGGACCTGCTCCCCTAGCTAGCACTAGCTTCATGCAGAGTAGCTCCCTAAACCTGAAAGTTTTCTTTAGCCAGGACTTAACAAGCAGAGTACGTATTTCAGTGCTAAGTATTTGTTTCTCTATCATCTTCAGTATGGATGCTTTTTACAATGTTTTGGCAATACAAACAGCTGTTTTGGGGACGGCACCTGATCATTTTAACTATTCCTATAAAGGGAAAGTGCTGACTAGAAGAAATGTTGAGAAAGAGTCTTTGTGTAGAGTAAGGCCCAGGTGTTTTTAAAAGTGTCTGTGCAGCAAAGGTACAAACGACCAAAATTGCTGAGATTCTTTGGGCTTTCTCCCTTCCAAATTGTTCTAGGCTATAGGGTACAAGAAAATCCCTCATTGAGCCCACTGATGAATTATTTGCATAAATCTAGGCTATGCATGGATGATATTTGGGGACTAATCAGCATTCCTGTCAAATTGAGAGGGGTCTACATGAATGCAGATTTGCAGTGTCCTGGGAGAAGTTTGGGTCCATAAACCAGTGAATGAATCCCATTAATACATATATGTAGCCTTTTCATCTGTGACATAAATGACATTTTTTATTTGCCTATTTCTGAATATTCTTTATTAAATAATAAACTCAAGAATAATTTCATACAAATCACTAGTATATGTACCTATTATTCCTTATTATTTCAATGGCTTCCTTGCAGGCAAGATTTCAGAATCATAGCAGAGTCCGCCAGTGTGGAACCCTTTTATGGGTCCAGATCCCAAAGCTACTTTTATAAAACCAAATCTGTAAAAGGTCACTTGGAGAGAGTCTGAGAATATCTCTCAACTTCAAACTGTATTTATAAGTATGAGAGGTTGGCAGGGTGGGGCCAGAAGTCTTCTGGAACAGCTTTGTAAATCAACTTCCATTCTGTCCCAAGCCCACTGGATAGGATCCCTGGTAAAGAGAGTCTGACTAACAGATGCACCTCCCTCAAAGAAGCTCCACACACATGAGGGTGGTCAATAAAACTCAGAATAACATTCTGGAAACTTTACTTTCAGACCCAGATTGAAGAACGAAGGGGTGGTATGGGTTTCTCCAAGTATTTCAAGGGTCAAGTTGCTCTCCTATGTACTAAATTCCACTAAATGGCTTTCTATTGCTCTGTGGTAGAATAATCCTTTCCACTGCTAAGCTTTTCCTTTAAATGGTGTTTGTAATTTTCTGTCAATCAATTGCTTTTCCATAAATGTAAATGGGAATAACATTCACATCTTCTATACTGTGGAAGGCAAGAGTGATCAAGGCTTGCTTGAAAGTCATTGGTCTGATGTCATTCATAGTACTATGATTCATGGGGAGCACAGTCCTAAAAGGGTAAATTACAACTTTGACCTCAGACTTGATCCAGAAGTATCAGGCTGAGTAGGAGTGGTTGCCACACAGAGACATGCAAGGTATGAAGACCATGAAAAAGTTTCTAAAATCCATGGTGTGGACAAAGGTGGATTGACAGTGAGGCTAAAAGAATAAGCTTTAGGTCTCTTCCCACACCCAAGGCACTGTCTATACTGGGTTGCATATTCTGGTGACATTTCTTAAAGCAAGATGACTTACTGATTATTGATTTCTGACTTTCCCTCCATACTTCTCCTTGGTTGAGTAGCCTAGGAGTAGCCACAGGCATCCGTGGTCTTGGCTATGGGACAGTTCATTTGTCAACAGATTTGGTTTGGATTTAATAATTATATAGCGCACAACCACTTCCATATATAGTTAAATTATTGTGAGTCATGCCCATGTAGGAATAACGTACAGAAGTACTCCTACCAGTCCATCAACCATGTGTACTATGCCTGAAAATGCAGGGCCAGGAATGCAGAGAGGTAAACCTGCCCTTTTGGGACCTGGCACTGCGCATATATGGTCATGGAGGAGAAATAATGGTTGAAAAATTTGAAACACGACACTAATGTAGAAAATTCTTGTAAAGCTCATAGTTCACATTAAAAGAAGCTGCATAGTTTTTCCAAAAAATTGACAACAATACTAAGAATTTACATACCACCGCCAGTAACAAAGTAGTGTAACTGAAAGAAGCTTTTCTAAACCATCAATAACAAAAAACAATTTTCAATCAACATGCAAGAGGAAAGACTAAATTATCTCTCTATTCTCTCACAGAAAATGATATTACAAAATCTTTGTTGTCACATGAAGAGGCAATCAAAGAGCATGTAGCCCATAAAATTGGAGGAAAAATGTTTTATAGAAGAGTGTCAGACAGCTAATAAATTTTGTTATTTTTCTGTTTTTTTAAAGGTTGTAATATGTGTAATCTTTGTTAAATTTAAAATTTGTTGTGATTTCCTTTCTCATTATGAACAAATATTCAATCGTATCACTAATTTTGCATTTTTAAATGTTATATCCTTTCTCTAACCTAGCTATGCTAGGGAGAGGGAACATGTATCCAAGCTTAGACCTAAAAGGTAAAGAACAAACAGCAACCAGTGGAGAAGCAAATGCTAATGACACCAGTGACTCTTCAAGGGGAGAATAATCACTACAGCTGCCTGGGTCAGCTTCCCCTCCCTCCTTGGGAATATCAAGTCCAAGAAGTTTGGAGCATCTGAGTGTGTGGACTTTAGGGTATGTGATTCCAATGCAACCCTACATTCTCCTGGAAGGAGAGTAATTTCAAGGGGGAAAGACATGTAAAGGGACATTGAAGGATTCATCTAAGCTTTGCATCACAGCTCTGATGAAGTCCAGGTCAAGATTTTTATGCAGGTACTCATTTCTTGTCCAACATTTTCTGTTACATGTGTTTAAGACCAAGGCAGTTAACCAAGGTCGCCCTGGAGATACTGCAGGCTACCAGTGTCCTGCTCAACTCAGGGCAGGTGGGTTCAACTGCCATTACCTGCATATTTTTGCTGAAAGGCATTCTCTGGTCAGCAGATGGTCTGCCCCCTGGCCTGCATGGTAATGGACATATACCAAGGAATCAATCCCTTACTGTGTCCCGAACTGGTGAGTGACAGGAGATTAAGAGTACAAATATGCCCTCTCCTTTGTCTCTTGGTGAAATCAGTGAACCTCCCAGTGTCCTAGCAGGAATCATCTCCAGTTATATGCAGAGACAACTTCCTGAATGCCATCACTTTTTATTGGCTTCCTTCCCTTTTCCTGCTTATGTCCTCACATCTATTGAGATCACTTCCCCAATAAACCCCTTGTCCTTGAATCTTTGTCTTGGGGTATAGTTCTGTGGGACATCAAACTAAATTGGGGGGTATTTTGGCTTCTACAGAGAAAACACATTTGAAAGAAATGAAGACATGCCCAGGGCTGCTTAATTATCATCACATAATATGACATATTATAACTCACTCCAGGA
The DNA here is from genome assembly GCA_004024925.1 of Scalopus aquaticus. Taxonomy (NCBI): domain Eukaryota; kingdom Metazoa; phylum Chordata; class Mammalia; order Eulipotyphla; family Talpidae; genus Scalopus; species Scalopus aquaticus. Next base: position 140,122 of record PVIJ01002829.1, on the reverse strand, counting down.
ACCACAGGTGGTCATCAGCAACATTGCTTTCTAATCACCTTGAATAACAGACTTAAAGGGAAAAGTTATTTACAATCAGGATTTAGATTTTCCATGATCACTGTCTTGATTTGGGGAACTATCTGTTAAAGACTGCTTTTTTATTTCGCCTTGACTTCTGCCTATGGTCTCGCTTCTTCCTTTGTTTTCTTTACTGTAGCTTTCTACACTCAGAATAGGACTTTGCTGTGGTCGCAGGAACTAGGAAACAAGCCCACTGTTTCCCACCTCCTGCTTGCTTCACAGGGTTCCTTCCTCAGCTTCTCTGTTTGTCCAGCCCTCAACTCTGAGCTCATTCTTCATAATGTCTTTTTGTTAGAAAACCCCTATCCAGTGGATGCTGAGACCGTGGCTTGATTGTTTCATTGACACTCAGCTCCTGTTTTCTCTTCTTGGGTAACACTTTGTGTCTGGTAACCTCATAGCTGTGTCTTATTTTGGGCAGAATCCCTAAAATTCTGTCCCTATAAGCACTGCTCTTAACATTGCCCCAGATCACCTTGCCCTCTGGGGGTAGGATCAGACACATCTAGGCGACCTTCCCCTTGTTCCTCAGTCATCTACCACAAGCTCAAGGAGAATGTCAACAATAATTATGTGAATAATTATGCAGAAAAACTGAATTAGAAAACAAATGTGCATGAATAAGGAAAAAACTCATATTCATTTTTGGAGTGCATCAAGTTTTCTATTCCATGAGAAGAAAGGTTAAGAGTTAACTGTGGTCCCTCAATCACTGACCTTTCATTGGTTCATACTTCTACCCCAAAACGTGATGGCTCTTTCAAAGGGAGACTTTCCTGCCTGCCCAGTTCTAAGTACTATTTGTAGCTAATTACTTATCTGAAAATTGAGGAGTGGGTAATGTCTATCAATAAAACAAAACTAATCAGACATGAGTATTTTTTTATTCTACCAGAGATTTATAGATCTACTTAATATTTCACCCTGTGTCCAGATAGAATCATCAACCAATAGGTGTAAATATGATTTCTAAGATATCACCAACCAAAAAACTCAACCCAAATTTTTGATAACAAATGTACACAACCATACCCTTAAATATGGTGCCACATTTCCTTCACAGGACTCCCCATTCTGATGTGGACTCACTGCTCACTTATACCCAACAACCCCATGATGCCTCGTACTTTCCTTCATATTCACAGAAAAGGAGAGTCCCTGTGGCCTTCTGCTTTCTGGCAGTAGGTCTTGATTTCCATGGGCTTTCTATGCCTCACCATAGGTGTTTACAAGACATTCTCCACTGCAAAGGGTTGGTGGAAAGAAAGTTCTTCAGTACCACACACCACTAGGATCTTTGAAGAACTTCCTGAAATTTATTTGCTGAGAAGGGCAGTTTGACCTTAGTTCGATGGATGGTGGCAGGTCGTGTGGCCAGGGTGTGGACGATTTACAAGTTACATAATCCACAACAACATTAAGAACATCTCTGTCGTATCCAGCAATTCTCTTAAAACTATCTAAACACACAAAGGAATGTCATCAGAGATTTTTTCCAACCTGGGTTTACTCTTGGGTCAAATCATCCTGGTTTTGCCAGTGGTATCAGCAAAGGTATAACCTGAATGCTAGCATGAAGGGCAAAGACAATGTTTCTAGAGAGGTGGATGTTAATCAATGTGCACTGCACCCCACTTCTCCAGCACATGGAGGTTTTGTAACCTGAGTCAATGAGTCATCACAAGGTTAAGAGTCAAAAGAGGACACTCCGAGTAGGTGCCATGTCTGGTTGCAAAGCAAACTACAGATTCTGCAAAGAGCAGGAAGAGACTTACAGGGTGACTAAATACACCCCATAGATGTCTCTTGGATCAATCATGTTTATCCAAGTATCATGTCATTGCAGTGCTGAAAAAGACCCAGGCTGAGATTTTCAACTTTACCTTTCCCAGAAAGGTGATGCCCTGCTTACATAGGCCAAAGGGTGGCAGAGGGTTGCCAAGAGGATTCTGGATTCCCAAGCAACCTGGATTTTGCAGACCAAATGAATCCTTTGGACCTGCCTGACCTCACTGAAGATGAGAATGGGGGCTTCACTTTGGCCACACATCCTAAACCACATACAGTGCTTAAGTTTCCAAGCTGCCAGTCTTGGCGACTCCCCTTTAGCAATATTTAACTACTTGTGACATGAGATTCTGAAAGCTTTTTAAAAGTCTTATTCACTAATGGAAAAACCTCTTACATATTTTATAAAACTAAACAAACATCAAAGTTAACACTCAATGTAACTTGTTTTTCTAAACTCTACACAGCCTTGTCAGCAAATAAATCCCTCCTACAGGTTCTATTCAAATAAATAGTGCAAGAGGCCTGAATTATTGGGGGGGATAAGATTATAAGCTTCCTGAGGGGAAACACTCCTGTTTACATATATGTCTCCCTCAGTGTCCAGGATAATGTCTGACACAAAGTAGATGAGTTAGAAATGTTTAATTGCACTAAGGGGTGGAGGGTGGGGAATTAGATATTTAACCACACAAAACAATCAGCTTTTACTGATATTCCTTCAAACATTCTTAGCTATCTCCAAAGCTAAACTGTAATGAAAATAAAAAAAAATCATCATGTATACAGATATGAAATTCCATTATAAACCAGGCTTCCTATAATACTTTACAGGCTCCCCAAATTTCAGAAGCTCATGCAGACTTAATGCATCACTGTTTTCATCAGGGATGATGATGATGACGTTATCATTATAACAATCGTGAATACTGATTAAGTGCTAACCACGTGCTGAGCCTTGTGGTCCACCCTTCCCTCTTCACCTTATTCAGGAGGTCTCTACACAATGCACCTGCTGCATTTAACACACTATCCCTGACCACTGTCCCTAAACAGCACCATTTGGTCCTCTCACTTCTCACCTGTGACATCCTCTAGTTTCATTTGGTTGATTGTTCATCTAGCGCTCCCCCTAGAATGCAAGCTCCGTGCAAACAGGGACTTTATCTTACTTACTCAGAATTCTCTAGCCATTAGCTAAAGACTCAATAAACAGTTGATGAATGAATGAATGATTTCATTCACCCTCTGAAGCAACTGCAAGACGTCTCTCACCCATCCTTCTCCTGAGCCCCATGCTCTTCTTGGTGCCCCTTGCTGACATGTTGAACCACAAGCAAGGTAAGACAACATTATGCTATGCCCCCTCACCCTCTCCCTCCTTCTCCTACCTTTATTGGACAGAACCAAAGTTTCCAGCTCTCTCTTCACTTGCACCTTCTCAGAGTAAGGCAGTGAGCAAAGTACACACAGATGAACTGCTCCTCGTGGTTTTTAAATAATGCCTATTTGCAATACAAGAAGGGAAGGTTCTATCACTTACAGTTTCAGAGTCAAGACAGAGGGACTTCCCAGCTATCTCAGTCTCCTGAAACATCCCCACAGGGTGAATGCGGCCTAGGGCTCAGACCCGAATCAGAGAAGTTGATTTCCGTAAACTCACCGGGAGATGCCGACGGAACATCCAAGGTTAAGGTGACGGATTTTCCTGTACTGCAGTCTGGCCTATTAATATCCAAGACCCTCCATCTCAGAGGTACCCTGTTGAATGACTCACTCCTGGCTACATTTGTGCCTCAAAAAATATCGGGTAGTGATTGCACTCACTTTGGCTTCTGTTCCACAGTGATCTCACTCCGGCTCCTGGTCCATAATGATGAGGTTCTGCCTGAATTATAACCTACAGCAGATTTTTAGTTACTTCTTTCAGAAAAATGAACTTTCACCTTCCTTATATTTAAAATTTTATCGGCAGGTAAATATCACATTTTTGCCAACATATTTTCATTTCATGACTATGAAAAATGACAACAGGAGTCAATGCTTTAATTATGCTATTAAAATGAATCATCTCTTTCATGTACATTTAACTCCTTGGAAGGATTTTTTTTTCCCTTAAATCTAAGTGCATTTCTGAAAGTTCTTAAATGTATGGGTAACTCTGAGCCCGCTAACTACATTTCCCATAGTAGGCAATTTAAAATGTATCTTTAAAGTGGATTACAGATCTCTGGGGACCAGCAGTGGGTGGTGGACTCACTCACCCATTCAAGTTGAGGCAGTGGGAAAAAAAATATGATTACAACGGACAATGGATGGGCTTACTCTTGTGAAAATGGGCTAGTGGCTCCTGTCCAGTTCTGAGTCACTAGACAGCACATCACAAGTACCATCACCTCAGAAGCATTAAACAAGATGCTCCCAGTGACGGGGGAACTGGAAGATATGTACACACACACACGTGTGCACACATGTATGAACCCATGTGCACACATACCACACAAGCACAGATACACACATCTGCACAACTATTTTGTGTAACTATTTCGACTGACTTCATTCATAAGGGACAGTTAGGAGCATATCTTAAACCATTTGTTTGACAACACTCAGTTCAATGCAAACAGTCCAACTTAAGACTGAGCTGCAACCCTCTGTGAGCTGGACAGGATTTCTGCAGATAACACCACCTTCCCCAGCATGCCTGCCCTTCACTGTGATGAGACAGAAGATGGCATTTGTCTTCAGGGATGTCAATCTGGAAGCTTTTAGGAACACTGGCCTGCACTTAAAGATCAAAGACAACTTAGAGATCCCTCAAAATTAAGACCTTTTCTCAGAACACAAGAGACTGAATGTCATTCTTGAGCTCTTACTACTCCTTCATCTCCTGTACCCAACACATCAGTGTGCTCTGTCTATCTGTCCTCTCCTTCACGTATCCTCCCCGGATTCATCACCCACTTCCATCACTACCATCACCACCTTACAGAAGGTGACCACCACCTCTTTCCTTGATTACTACAACCACCTCACTGTGTTCCTGTCTGAGATCTTCCTGCATATTTTCAGAGCATCTCTCCCCAATAAGCCTGTAAGCCCTGCTGAAAGCTCTGCAGTGGCTCCTCATTTGCCTCCAGGGTGATGTCCATGTTTCTTAGCATGGCAAATAGGACTCTGATATCACACCATGGCTTCCTATGCTGTGTTCACATTACAATGACCAGGGACCCCAGCCATGTTATTCCCATAATGCTGCAAACTGCCAGGTATGGACTGTTGCCTTCCTTCATTTTTCCTTGTTACTACTAAATTCTGCTTTTTTATTCAGGGTAGCTATTTCTCTAGAGAATGGTCTCCTATTCCTTCCAAGTTCAAGGTTAGGTTCCTTCTCTAGCCCTGTTGTGTCACTCATCACACTGCCTAGAGTATTACTGCCTTTAGGCAGGAGCTGAGTCTTGTTCTCCAGCCAATCCCTGGTCACTAAGATAGTACCTAGAGTTAATTTGAATGAAAAAATGAATGAGGTCAGAATTTTAAGAATGGCTAACTGCATTTTCTTTGTCATCTAGCTTTATTTGTCCTATATGCCTCGCTCTAGTGTAAGTAAACATCGTATCCTGATCCCATTTTTTAATTCTTGCTATGGACCTCAATGCACATAGACAACAGAAATGGAAAAGGGACTAGATTCTCTACTCAAAGTTAGGATCAAAAGGTGGGTTATAAGGAAAAACAATGAGCCATTTACACAGGGCTTTTATTACATTTAAAAAGAAGAAAGAGGGGCCTCCCCGGTGGCGCAGCGGTTAAGCGCTGCGCTGTGGAGCTGTCGGCAGCAGCGATGCGAGTTCGACGCCCGGCCAGGGAGAATCCCACATGGTGCAGCAGACCTCTCCTGCCTCACCCACTGCTCCCCTCAGCAGTGTATTTCTGATCTGCCTGTTCTGCTCCGCGCTCTGTCTCTGGTGAACCCTCTCACCGCCCCACACCTCTGGTCTGTACCCCAGCTTGTATGTGTAAATAAATAAATCTTAAAAAAAAAAAAAAGAAGAAAGAGGATGAGGAGGAACAAGAGAGGAGTTTATTCTCTGCTTAAGAGTTTTAAGCATGATCTTATCTGCAGATACTGGAATCGGTTAGGTCAGTGGTTGTCAAAAACAAATGTGAAAAAAGTTTTGAAATGAAAGTGAAGAATCTGCTTGACTGTGTCTCTGCGTCTCTGGATGTCACAGAAAAGCAAAGAAGGAAATGAGGAGGAACAGGTCAATAAGGAGATGATAGGATATATTTGTGAAAGGAGAGTAATAAGAAATAGTTAATACATGTGGAGGATTGGAAGTAGAGATAAGTACTAAAGGAAAACAAGGAAAAGAAGAGGCAAGCATGAAGATAAGAGGAGGAAAAGAATGTGAAAGGGAAAAAGGTAAATCCAAGGGGGGAAAATAATAAAAGTCAAAAGAGATGGGCCTCCTTGGTGGAGCAACGGGTTAAGTCTCAGTCTATGAAGCTATCTGCAACCACTGCAGCACAGGTTCGATCCCCAGCCAGGGAGATTCCCACATGGTACAGCAGACCTCTCCTGCCTCACCTGCTGCTCCCCTCAGCAGTGTATTTCAGTTGATCTGCCTGTTCTGCTCCCCACTCTTATCTCTGGTGAATCCTCTCACCACCCCACACCTCTGGCCTACACCCCAGTGCTTATATGCATAATTAAATAAATCTTTTAAAAAATTCAAAAGAGATGTATAGATAAATTAGAGGAGAAAAATGTAAAAGAACAGGTAAGAAGAAAAGGTAAAAATGCAATATGGTAATTCACACAAACTGGGGACCTTATATTGGCAGTTGAATGAGAGGACATAAAGGGATGTCCAAAAAGGTCAAAATATATGGAATTTGCTTTTAACCTACCATGGTAAGTATTCATTACATTCAAAAATACCAGGCTCTCCCCCAGACCAGTCAATAGAGAGCAAAACTCCATATTATATTAAGAAGTTAACATGATTAAGTCTGAATGCTGATAATGTTCATTCACTTATTCATTTATTCAATCTACATTTACTAAGCATCTTCCCTGGGTAGACACTGAATTAGGTGGTATAAGACACATCACCTATGCTCCCAAGGATACTGTGAAAGAATGCATTAAATCTCATTTTCAAATTGCAAAGTATCTTCTACTTTATGTTGCACGACTGACATAATCAGTGAGAAAAAATACCAGAATCAAAGGTAATAGTCTGGCTTGGCCAAAAGCCACAGGAAACAGGGGTGTTGTGCTCAACAGAAGGAGATGGCACGATGACATGTGCCCATTTAGAATGGAACTGCAAATCATAAAAATGTCAAAAATGTGGCGAAGAAAAACATTACAGGAGCTAACAGTAGCATATTAAAGACAGACACAATTAAAGAGAGAAAGGCATAATAAATACTGGGCACTTTAAATTCTCTTTGTCATAGGGCTAGTCTGCAGTTTGCTCCCAATCCCATTATAGTCGCTCTAAATTGATTCCCTCAGTTTAATAAGCCCCTTCTTGATAACACCAAAACACTTGGCCTCTCAAGAGCACCTCGGAAGTGGCCCTGCAGAGCCCACCACCAGCAGGGGTGCTCTTGCTGGAGGCCCACAGCCACTACAGACAGAAACACAGTCCCAAGTCCATGACCAGTTTTTCCTTCCTGGATGTTCAACAGAAGAGTGGACAGCTTCCCTGTGCTGTTGATGAGGGTGTCAGAGGGAGACATACCAGATGTATATTTCAACCATGTGGTCCCACTTATTCCCCAACATTTGAGGGTTTCTGGCTATGACGCCTTTGAAGCTCAGAATTGAGATTTTACATTTCTGGTTTCCTGCAACAAATAACCTCTGGTATTTTCTATTTGGGCTACAAATTGATGATTCCCATTTAATTTGAATAGAGGGGAGAATTTATACAATGTCCCTGCGGAGGCCATCTTTCCTCATACTTGGTATGATTCCAAATGGAAGGGAGTCTAGAATAGGACATAGGGATTCCAAATGCAATTTATAATCGACTCTGCCCTCCTCCATCCTATAAAATGCTAGCAGATTTGGGGACATACAATATCAGTCAGAGGGATAGCCAAGAAACCCAAACTATTATATTATCATGTTCCAGGACCCCATTAACCTTGAAGGAATTGCAAAGGTCATCCGTTTGCATGGCTAAATAGCTTTCAGCAATTTCTCTAAAAATGTAGTACCAATAGCTCTTTCACCTATGCTCAATTTTTTCTCCTTTTTTAATCACTGAAGGTATTTGCATGAAAACAGGATTTTTGTTTTCTGAGGATTGACCCTCTTGCTACTTACTGCTGCTGCCTCTCCACCTTCATGACATCCTAGTTCCTGCTAAGGAGCTCATTTTAATATCACAAAGGATTGTGATTTCAAGTGGAAGCAGCTAACCTCTTAGGAAACAAAGACTTTGTTTTCAAGCAATTGTTTCAAATAATAAAATGCAAGAAAAGCTAAATACTTAACATGTAAAATAGATGATTTATCTGAAGAATGGAATAACTTACTTAAAGCTACAGGGAAAAGTTAAGAGAAATAAGAAGCTAAAAATGAACTTCCAAGTGGTAACACCGTGCTTTTCTTACCCCTTTGCTAGTGATGTTTGATTACCAACATGGGACAATTATATTGTTATTATTTTACTATCCTCATTTCACTGAAATGATATCAATCTAAAAATAAGCCTGGAAAATGGCATAGTTTATCTAGATGTTACTTCATTTTTGCAAATATAAAGCCACCTATAGTATTTTCTATTGTTCCATTATCCCTACATAATTTAGCATTTTGCTCACATTTCATTATTTATATTATCACAATTATGAATCAGTTTTCAGTGATTTTAGTCTCAGCAGTGTGCATATATTGAGTATACTCATAATCACTCTATTCATAAGAGATGAGTAGATTATTCCTTCATACACCATGAAATAAACATCTAATCACCTAAGTCCCAAGGTATTGGATAAGTTGCAAAAATATGAATGGATGAGAATGCATTGCAATGAAGGTATATAATTTATGAAAAATAAATGACAAAATTATAAATCACCATTAAGAGAACCTAGGTGATACCCAACCCTTAAAGTGGATTTCAGAAAAGATAATGCTGCATGGCCACTGGCATTGCATGGTTTCATGCAGCCCATGAACCATGGGTGGCAGCTGGTGTGCCATTTCCTCTTCTGCCTGTCGCTGCATAGCTGTTAATGGCATAGCCTACTACCTCCCTCCCTTGGTGGAGGACAATAATGTGTCAGGAAAGAAAGGCTATGTGAAATTTTCAGCTCTGCACTCTGGATCACAGGACCCTAAAGAGCTTTTATAAGATTGGCCAGCTCTTGGATCAAGATTTGAAGAGCTGGAGCTGGATTCACACCTCACTGTTACTAAAAGAAAACTGGCTCAAATGACCTTGTCCTACGGATGACATACGTTAGGTGTATGTGGATCTATTATTACTATGTGATCTATCTTTGAAGATGATTAAATGAAAAGATTCACTATGGAGCACTTAAATGCTAAGAGCTGTGCACTGCAAGAGGTTTACAAACATTACCTCATATGTAGAATAACCTTGCAAGGCATCCCTGTCTCTGTGTGAGAATTGTGTGCTCAATGTTTGGAGTGGTTGACCTTCCCAGCTTCCCACAGCAAAGGGTGGGCACACCAGGACTCAACACCAGCCTGGGTCTGCTTTTTTTCCTATCCCAAGAGCTTAAAATTCCTATCTACTTAAACTAATGAAAATCATCTGGTATTTTACCTAAACTCTCAAGTCTGGCTTACATTTAGTTATTCATTTGGCAAACATAGGTTGAGGAATTACTCTGTGGATGGTTTGTACGTTATAAGAGAGGAAATTTGGATTTGAAAAGAAGAGCGGTTGAGAGTCTTGGATCAAGTTTCATTTCTTGTTTTTGTGGACCTTTCTACTGAGGTAAACTACTCAAACCTAATTGCTGCTTCTTTAACATGAAGAGATAATATAAAATAATTTCCATTTTTGCTTCTAAGAGGGTTAATATCTCTTTGTATGTCTGTTGTGATATCCAAGTAATATCCATTGTCATTTTCTAGCAGGTATATCATTATCAAGTTGTAATTAACATATATCATTCCATGGACATGTGGGTTAAACAATTCCTTCATTACATAAACATAATCTGTGCTATACATCTTTGCTTGTGCCCAAGTTTTTTCACATGTAAAATGTTTAAGTGGATTGTTATGATGTCATCTGAATATTATGCGATGCATGTCTTATAATTCAAAAGTGAACAGTCTTTGTATTTGCTAGGACTGCTGTAACAAAGTACCACAGACTGGGTGGCTTTAACAAGAACAATCCATCATCTTACAGTTTTGGAGGCAAGAAGTGTTAGAGATACAGCTCCATGAAAGGGGTGACTCCATTTTTTTCACCCCACTTAGGTTTACAAGCTGCAATATGCCATGAACTGGACTTTCTGAGTGAAGGGCAGCTGGGAAGAAGCAGGTGGACATATAAAGGGAGGAGGAGTGAAGGGAGAAGAGACTTGGAGGAGAGAAATTTAGACACTTGGAAGAAGTTCCTGGAAGACACATATGGGTGAAAGACATGAGGGAAGGCTGCCCCTGGTTCTTGGCAGAGACAATGGCAGTCAGCTCGACTTCACATTGTGTTATATGGCACATTTTGAACTTTGGGTCTCTTCTTCTGACCCAGCTCTCTGGGATCTGCCTAACCCCTTTCTTGTGGTTCCTTATCAGAAGATACCTTAGATTTGTGGAAAGCTTTGGGTCTCAGCAGCCCCACTTGAGCCTGTTTGACTGAGCATTTGCCAATGAAGGGATGGCTAATTTTTTAAATAATTAGGAATACCCTTCCTTCTCCTTCCCTCTTCTCTCTCTATGCACACTAGTTCTTTTAAAAATATTTCACACTAAGAGCATGTTCCATTGTCTATGTGTATATGGATGCCTAGGCCCCTTTCAGTACATGCATCCCTTTAATAATTTGGGGTCCTGGGCACCCCTCAGTCATGCAGTAGCAGAAGTAAAAACCAAGATATCAATAGGATTGTAGCTTCCATTAACTGTGTGTTGGGGAAAAACTGTTCCATTCTTCCATCCTAGCTTCTGTTGATTTGTTGGCATGCCTTAAAACAGAGGTTTGGTTTATGACAGTGTAAAGCAATCTTCATGTGGCATTCTCTCTGTGTCTCTCTGTACTGAAATTTCCCCTCCTTTTTAATAAGGACACCACTCATATTGGATAAAGATAATCACCTTCCCCACTATGCGACAACCTCATCTTATTTTGATCATCTACAAAGACCCTATATCCAATTAAGATAATATTTTTAGGTACTTAGGGATAGAAGTTCAACATCTTTTGGGGGCACACAATGTAACCTTTAACAATTACCAGCAACAAAATATTGATTTAAATATTTTATAACTTTTAAAAGCTCAATTGTCTCCTTCTGTGTTAACTTTAAATGGAGGCCCATGTAGAGATATTTCAGGGCAAAGTCAGCGAAGAAACCAAGACATAGCTTTGAAGTTAGGGAAGGCAGAAGTTCAGCAAAGCACTCGGCAAGGCTCAGGCACTCAGTTCCCATGCAATGGAGATCCAGACAGATGGAAACTCCAGTCCTGAGAGTGTTAACACTATACACATGTAAAAGACAGCACCCCTTCCCATTTAATAGAGATGATTGTGTTCACACGTACCAGAATGAACCATGATGTGTCATGTGGAATGGAAATCTTAAAGGGATACATCTTGATTTAATAGAGAAATAAAAGTAATATAAGGTCATAAGCTAAGGCCACCATAAAGAGCATACAGACACCCTACTCTTTAATACTCCCAAGCTGCTTTTTAACTCTGAGTGAAACAATTTGCCTAATGTCTACAGAAATGGCTCAATTAATTTCCTCCCTTAGATAATATCAACCTGTCCCCTATAATACACCTTAATGAAAGTGGTTTACTTTTCTTCTGTTCTTTTTTATGTTGAAATTCTAAAGATGTGAGGATGGAAACAGTGTTAATTTCTGAATGACAGGAAATCGCCACAGAAATAAAGCACATTCACATATGATTATTATCTTTAGAGACTCTTTACAAAGACCATGCACCAGTGTCTGAAAAAGAGCCAAGTGGATGATTCCAAACTGCTTTGGGCAGTAAAAAGCAGCATCAGCACCTCCCTGTACCTTCATTAACTATTCCTTTATTCAATTAATAAAAAGAAGTGAGCACCTACCATGTTCTAGGCAGAGGACAGCAATTTTAAATAGGATGGTCAGTGTAGACCTTACTGAAAAGGTAGCATTTAAGGAAAGACTTGAATTACAGAAGCAGTTAATCATGAGAATATATAAAGGAGTACTTCACGCAGAGGAAACAGCTAATGTCAGGGCCCTATGGTAGGAACAGCTTGGGAAAGAGCAAGGAAGCAAGTTGGTTGCAATAGAGTTATGTGAGGAGAAGAGGGTGAGGGAGGAGGAACTGGTCCACCCCCATGAGGCCTCCTTGGACATTATAAATACTTAGACTTTTACTGAGGGAAAGGAGCACCATAACAGAGTTGAACAGAGTGAATAACCAGGCTTATATTTTAAAATTTTTTAAAAATCTTTTACCTTGGAAAAGTCACTTGCTCATCAAAAGTAAATAGCTGTAAATTAGTGCAATCTCTGTGGAAAGTGGTATGGAGACTCTGTAAAAAACTAAAAATGTAAATACTGTATTTCCCAGCAACAACTCTCCTAATTACTTAACCAAAGAGTATGGAAACACTAACATGAAGAGATATGTGAACTCCTGTGCTCTTAGCAGCAGTGTATGTAATAGCCAGGTCGTGGAATCAACTGACAGATGACTGGATAAAGAAATAGTGGTATATATATATATACTCAATGGAATACCATTCAGCTATCAAAAATGATGAAATAATGCCCATTAGGATAAATGCATAGATCGTGAAGTGATTATGCTCAGGTAAATAAGTCAGCAATTGAAAGACAATCACTGGATGGCATCACTCAAAAATATACACGTAATTATAATATATATAGATAAAATAACCAAAAAAAAAAAAAAAAAAAAACCAAAACCCTGGCAAAACAACATAAATAACTCTCTGAAAAATATGGTGGTTTCCGACATCCCCTCCTCATGGATTGGGAGAATTAACACTTTGTGTGCCTGTACCCTTTAAATTTACCAGCCCTTGGAGCCAGCCATTTTCTGTGCCACCGTATGAAAGGTATAAGCATTCAATAAAACACACACAACTCCTGAGCTAATAGATATTTAAAAAACTGCAATATCTCTCATAAAACACCTTACACTTTCAACAAAACAATGTGTAAAACTTCTAGACTGAGTACGATCAAAGAAATAGCTCCTAATAGTTACAAATAAATCCACCGTGGTGTAAAAAACCGGAGACTAGATAAACACATATTAATACGTGAGTGGCCACATGATACTGGTGACAAAAACACGTACTAATACGTGAGTGGACCACAAAGTGTTAACATTATCAAAATGGCCATACTACCAAAAGTAATTTAAAGGTCCGACGCTATTCCAATAAAAATCTCAGTGACACTCTTCAAAGAGATCGAACAAATACTGATGAAGTTCATATGGAATCAAAAATTACCTCAAATAGCCAAAGCTCTCCTGACCAAAAAGGAGAATGGAGGTATCACCCTTCCAGACTTCAAACTAGACTACAAAGCCATTATAATTAAAACGGCATGGTACTGGAACAAAAATAGACACACAGATCAATGGACCGAATAAAGAACCCAGAAATCAATCCACATATATATGGACAATTAATCTTTGCTAAAGGTGCAAAGAATATGCAGTTGAACAAGGACAGTTTGTTCAACAAATGGTGCTGGGAAAACTGGATGACTACATGCAGAAAAATGAAACTAGACTACTACCTCACACCATGCATGGAAACCAATTCAAAATGGGTAAGAGACTTGGACATAAGACCTGAAACCATAAAATATATAGAAGAAAACATAGGCAAAACAATACATGACATACATCTAAGTAACATTTTTAAGACACACCCCCCAAAGCAAAGATAGTGAAGGAAAAGATAAACAGCTGTAATTACATCAAACTAAAAAGCTTCTGTACAGCAAAAGAGACATTAACCAAAACAAAGAAACAGCCTACTGACGGGAAACAAATTTTTGCACTCCATACAACAGATGAGGAACTGATCACAAAAATCTACAAAGAACTCACACAACTCAACAAAAACAAAGCAAAACATCCAGTCAAATAATGGGCAGAAGAACTTAAAAACACTTCACCAAAGAAGAAATGCAAATGGCCAACAGGCATATGAAAAAATGTTCAACATCCCTCATAATCAGCAAGATGCAAATACAAACCACAATGAGATAACACCTTAAACCAACGAGAATAGCACATATTAAAAAAAAAGGAAACAACAAATATTGGCAAGGATGTAGAGAAAAAGGAACTCTCCTACATTGCTAGTGAGAATGCAAACTGGTCTAACCACTATGGAAAGTTGTATGGAGGTTCCTCAAACTACTAAAAATGGAGCTTCCATATGACCCAGTAGTATCACTTCTGCAAATCTACCCAAAGGACACAAAAACATTAATCCAAAAAGATACATTCACCCCTATGTTTATTGCAGTATTGTTTACAATAGCCCAACAACCCAGATGCCCAAAATTAGATTGGATCAAGAAGATGTGGTACATATACTCAATGGAATACTATTCAGCATTCAAAAAAGATAAACACATGCAATTTGCAGCAACATGGATGGAGCTAGAAGGGATCATGCTCAGTGAAATACACTGGAAAGAAAGAGAATAACATCAAATTGTTTCATTTATAACAGGAATATAGGGGAACCAAATAAGAGACATTCAGCGAGGGAGGGGCAGAAAAGAGCACAAGGGACTATGGTGATGGTTCACGGGTTAATCAGTGGTGGGTAACCTTTGGGGAATACACAATAATGTAAAATATATAAATAATAATAAAAAAATATTAAAAATATATGGTGGTTTCCATAGGGGAGTGAGTGGGAGAAAGTGTATAGAGGGGTAAGGTGATAAGGTATTGGCACTGGAGATTAGCGGTGGGTGAGTGAATCACATGTACATGTTGAAATGTGAAGTGGTATTCTCAAATACATAACTATATAAATTGATTAAATTTTATTGTTTAAAAAGCAAGTGGAGGGGCCTCCCCAGTGGCGCAGCGGTTAAGCGCTGCGCTGTGGAGCTGTCGGCAGCGGCGACGCGAGTTTGACGCCCGGCCGGGGAGAATCCCACATGGTGTGGCAGACCTCTGTCCTGCCTCACCTGCTGCTCCCCTCAGCAGTGTATTTCTGATCTGCCTGTTCTGCTACCCGCTCTGTCTCTGGTGAACCCTCTCGCTGCCCCACACCTCTGGCCTGTACTCCAGCTTGTATGTATAAATAAAAAATAAATCTTTAGAAAAAAAAAAAAAGCAAGTGGATTGGTTGAAAAGGACTGGTTACTTAAATCAATTGAACACATATAAACGGCTATTCACAATGAGAGAAATAACTTGAAAACTAGAAAAGAGACAAGTTCAAACCCCCAACTGTTATGAGTTTTGCACATGTGTATAAATTAGTGCATATATATATATATATATATATGTATGTATGTATGTATGTATGTATGTATACATATACAGAGATCATATATATTGTGTAATATTCATTTTAGGGAGATTCTTTCCTAAAGTTCTATGAACTTGTATATGTCTTGGATGCTGATCCTTACACTTTAAAACTAAGAAGATAATGCTGATACAGAATTATCTTCAATATTACACATGTATGGTGTTCACATGTGTGGCAGTTAGCCTCCATGATGGCCTGCGTTGACCCTGTCTCCTGATAGTCACATCTTTGTGTGAGTAGTGAATGAAAAGTGGGTCAGGATTTGCCAAAGGGACCACTTCAATTTGGCTGTCATGATAGAGTGATGGTGTGTGGCTTCCAAGACCACATTGATAAAAGACATAGCAGCTTTGCCTTGTTCTTGAGAATCACTTGTTCCAAAAGAAATCAGTCACCAGGCCACAAATAGAAGCCCACATGGGGGAGCCAACTTGCCAAGCCTGATCACGTCTCTGGATGTGGCTCCTCCAGCCCCATTCAAGCCTTTCTTGACTTCAGCTATAGCCAGGATCTGACTGAAGCTTCCTGGTGACATGAGTGACCTTGAGCCATAATTTCCCCCCAATTTCCAATCCATAGAAACCATGAGAGATCACAACTCCGTATTACTGTTTGAAAGTCTATGTTGGGGAGAGGGGCAGTTAGTCTTTAGTCAGTAACACATAACTGCTATATTTTTTAACATCCAAATATGCCCATGTCATCATAAACTACTCTTTAAAACATTGGTAGTTATCCAACATGTTTTTGAATTTTGGAACTGAACCCCACCCAGATCAGTAATAAAATGATAACCAGTTAAAAAATATACTGGGATGTTACCAGAAACTTTCACTTGACCAAAGGTCCTGATTGGGAATTAAGAAGAATGTTGGAAGTTTAGTAGGAGTCAGAAAAAAAAAAAAATGGGCATGAGTAATGGCTCTGTCACTTACAGGCTTGAGCAAATTATTTAAACTGATATTCTCAGTTTTTCAATCTGAAGAACTGGGGAAATAATACTTAGCTTAACTGTTGAGAAAATTAAGGTAATTTGTACAAATAATTTTATTCAACAAACATCTGTTTCTCTTTTATTAAAATGAATCTGGACCATGCTTGTTTTTTGAAAAGTCAAACATTTTAAAAGCAATAAATTAATAAATGTAAGTTTTTCTTGGCTGTCTCATGACTAATATTAATACTAATATCAGGCTTGAAACAACCCAAACTCATGAGTATTTAGCATCAGAAGTTCATTTGTTGTTGGCCACTGAGATGTCATTTACATTTTGGAAAGGTTAAATACCTAAATAAATAGTTGCAGAATTAGAGCAACCACTATATTGGGTTGCATTTGAGACTCACTTTACTCTGCTGATTTTCATCACAAAAGTAAATTGAGTGACCACATAACATACGAGTAGTTGCACAGTTGGACTAAAAATCTCGAAATTACCATTAATTCCAATAATACAATTAAACGAGTTATAACCTCTAATTTGGAAATACGGCTTAATTTAAAATGAATACTATAATTATCTTATTAGTTATTATCTTATGAATGAAAAGAGAAAGTATTAACTACAGGGTTAAAAGAAACAAGAATTAATGGTAGAATCTTGACCCTGATATCCATGATGTTTACCAGCATCCTATATAATTAAAGTGAAGGTCCAGGCAGAACCTGCCCCTGTTCTCAAAGACCTCTCTTTGGAGATTTTTTCAAAGTAGAAGGAAGGATGATGACATGCATTTCATGCATCTTACTTGTCCTGTCTGTTTGCACAAATTTTAGAGAGAATTTGAAAAATAAAGCAAATGGATAATCAACAAAATTTACAATGAGGTAAATGGTAACCCATCCAAGATTTCAGTAAACCAGGGACATATAATCTTATGATCTGAAAGAAAACAGTTTGTGCTGGTTAAGAAATTAATCTGCATATTAACCAATCGATCTATTCCAAGAACATTTGTTTATTCTCATGAACGATGCTGCCTGACAATCTCACAATAGTGCCTGAGAAGTGAGAACAACAATATTTTGGTATCTAGTTGCCATCATGAACAGAACATCACTGAAATTACTCAACTAAAAATAGTAAAAGGGACTCTAGACTTTTTACTACCAAGACAACCTTTTAAAGTTACCCCAACAAGAGTCTTACTGCTTGTGTTTGACACTGAAACTGCATTCAGGTAATAATAATGGCCCTGCTTTTATTAATAAAATCTCTATTGTCACCAAGAAGAATTTGAAATTTGTATAACTCAGTGGTATAAAAATAAAAACAGGAGGCAGAGAGATGGAGTTCTATCACCCAAAAGCAAACATAAAGAGATGTTATGTTCTAGTTTGTGCCCATTGTTATTTTGTATCTTATTTTCATCAGACTTTTTAAAATCCTGAAAATGAATCATTCCCCCATGATTTCCTTCATGGAGCATAAATTGAGAACTATCAAACCCAACTGTGTCTTTTTAAATATTAACAAGCTAGAGAGGTTCTATTTGTCCAAGGGCACCTGGTTTAAGAATGACAAGCAGGAGAGGAAATAAAGTTCTAAACCCAAAACCGGAGCCTGATCCCCTCTGAGCTAAGTTCTTGGTGGGTTTACACACAACCACAACAGCATAGTCAGTCAAGTTAATCAGACTTTCCATCACAATTGTTTGGTGTTCACAGATAACCTCAAAGTAGCAGGAAGTTCTCAGCATTAAGCAAAGCTAAATACTGGGAGAACATTTAGAGAGACTTGTTCAGTAATGTACTCAAAGTATCAATGTCAACCAAAGAAAAGATCTTCTGGTTAGTACATTTCATTCAAAAGTACATATGACATCAGCATTATCATAAATTTTCATTTACTGTATTGTCGGTAATATCAGAGTTTGTTCCCAAATACCTCTTCTAACCATTAGAAATATTTAAAACAAGTTCCAAGCCACAATTTTTCCATATCAAAATTCTCTCTTCTTTTCTCTCTATGAATTTCTAAGTCAAATGCCCTATGCAAAGTGTATATAGTATCCTTTCACTTATATTTAATTGGTTAACCTCAAGAGCTGGGAAATTCATTGCCATGTAAATCATGGTGGTCTTTATTGATGCCTATTTTAGCTCCAACTGTGTTATAATTTATTTCCACTACAGCAGCAACTACTAATTAGGATTAGAATTGTTTTCGCTCTTAAACCCAGAGACAATTGTTAAACTTATATAGCTGATTCCAGTTTGAAGCCAGTTGAAACATTCAACTGAGCTATTTTGGCTTATTATCAGACACTTTTTCTTATAAACTACAACATAATAGAGAAAATAAACACATGGCCAATATTCAACATAATTAAATCTAATACTACCCAGTGGCCAAAATGTTTGTTTCTAATATAACGGGATAATACAAGAACTCATTTGACAGTGTACAGAACCATAGTTTTTATTTAGTTGTACTGGTTGAATGCTCAGTGCTTTTATACACATACATACATATATATACATACATATACATGCATACATGTATACATATACATATGTGTGTATACATATATGTATATGTGTATATGTATGTATATATACATATATACATACATATGTATGTATCTGTGTGTGTATATACACATATACATATACACATACAATTTAAATTTATTCTGTTAGTAACATCACTGATAATTAAGATTATTCATATTAAGTTTACAATATACATATAAAATCAATAAGCCTCCCACGATATGTAGAGCCAATTTTGTACTATAGTTACCTTGGAAGTGGTTTAAGAATCAGAATGGATTTTAACTGTTTGGTAAGCTGAACTGTACCCATAGCAAATTTTTGGTGATGTTTATTTGTTTTCATCAGTGGTAAGGGTTAGCTTCCCCACAAGATAGATCTCATCATCAGTTTAAGACTTCTAATAATAGTTGTAATTCTATGTGACTTAATATTTTATATGATCCACCAAAATTTTTCTTTAGATTTTTAAAAGAACTGTAATCAGTTCAAATATTATAGAGATAAATATTTCAGAATGCTTACACACACACGTAGGATATTTCATCAGCCCTTATACATGTACATATAATTTTCTAATATAGAGTAATATACCACCTTCCCAAACCCTTAAGACATAAATGTGATTTCTTTCAATTCCCCTGGAAATTATGGGGGGAAATTGAGAGAGAGAGGAAGGGAGTGGAAGGGAGAAAGAGCACAATAGGACAAGAGAACCAGTTCCACGTGGTTTCAGTCTAAAATTTTAAGATATTTTCCCATGCTAATTGCTAACTCAATAATTTCAATCTATGCTTCCAAAGAGGGAAGACTGGGAAGGAAAGCAATGTTAAGTCAATGGCATTTTCATCATAAACTCTGGAACACTGTTACTGAGCTACTGGAAAATTCAAGGACATTATCCTTACCTTCAGCTGAGTGCCTGAAAATAACAGCACTTGGAAGGATTATTGTCAAAAACCATTTACAACTTCCTTTTCAAAGATGAAGGGGCGACAATTTTCAGTCTTGTAAATATCTTTATCAAGACAGTCTCCATAAAACTCTTTCCCTTGCTTGCTGTTTTATTCTCAGGCTATTTTCTTTGATGAAACTGAGTTTTCTAACCTTTCTAAATCAGAAGATTTTACTTGAACTGATGAACTTCCCTCCCTCCCTCCTTCCTTCCTCCCTTCTGTCCTTCATTCCTTCCTCCCTTCCAACTTTCCTTCCTTCCCCCCCACCTCCTTTCCTCCTCATTTTTTCCTTCCCTCCCTCTTTCCTTCCTTATTTGCTTTCTTCCTTCAAGTGTTCATTTCAATTCATATGTACTAAACATTACTATGTGCTAAACACTGTTCAAGGTTCTAAGGAGTCAGAGGTAAACAGGAACAAAGAAAAGTCCCAGACCAATCATGGGATTGAGGAGGGAGCAGATGCAGAGGAAGAAAAGTGATCTGGCCATCACAGGCAGCACTAGTCTAGAGAGGATTTCACTGAGTAGTCTGGAAAAACAATCAGATTATGGGCAAAACTCAGTGTTTGTAATCACAACTCTGTGTTCAAGACCTTAACTCTTTAGTCACAAGTAACTCCTTGTGAGTTAATTGATCCTCAGCACATCCAAGAGAGAAACCACCATATCAACAAGAAGAATGATCCATCAAGGAGAGTTCAAAACCTCAGGTCTTCTGCCCCCAGGGTCTATTCCCAGAGGTCTCACCTTTAACCTTCTGTTCTCAAACAGAACCTCAAGCACTAGGTGCTGAGCCAAAGACCAGTCACACCAAAATCCCAAACCTAGGGCACATCAATGGATATCTTCACCACCACAAATCACTCACACTTTATAACTTTTGGGTCTAACAGTCACAGTGAGATAGGGACAAGGTGAGTAAGTTAAAGACGAAGACCTTGAAACTCAAAGGCCACAAAAGGATTACAAGGTCAAGGTGACAATGCTAAATAGCAGAGTTAAGGTCTTGAACACAGAGTTGTGATTACAAACACTGAGTTTTGCCCATAATCTGATTGTTTTTCCAGACTACTCAGTGAAATCCTCTCTAGACTAGTGCTGCCTGTGATGGCCAGATCACTTGGAGTGGGGAGTAGGATAGCAGGGCAGAACAGTACCCCAAGAGCAGCACAGATGTCTATGACCAATAGCCAGATGAAACAGCAACACAATTTTTGTTCCAGAAAGTCTGCTGGTTTAATTCTATTAATCAGGGAGGATGACTTTTGATTTGCCCCTCAAGTCCCACCTCCACAGTTTTCACTGTGGCTGAGCTGAAATAAATCCCACTTCCTTCTGTGGTAAAGAGATGGACTGAAGTAGACCAGTGTCCCTCAACATACTGCTGTCTAAATGAGACACCAGGAACATTTCATAGGACTTAGAAATTCAAATGCCTTTCTAAGCCTCTGACCAGCAGTTTTTTTGGTCAAGTTTCTGTGGCACCTGATGTGAACATAGCGGGGATGGTTATCCTGCATGTATGTGCCCCAACTTTCTTTTGAAAGTGGTTTAAACATCCTCATTTTTCCTGGTAAGAGAAATCTTTTACATCTCAGTGGTTGACATTCACTTCCAATCGCTATAATTTCACCCTGCCTCCTTGTGACTAAAAAGCTTCCTGATGGAGTCCATTGGATCCATCTAAATTCTACACATTCAAGACTAGATATATCCCTGCTTACCTCCCATGGAGCCCAGCACAGCAAGGGCCCTCAGGAGGATGGAGACAATGCATCATCTGATGCCCTGCTTGACTGCTTTAAGATCCATTGATAGGATGGTAAAAGATGTACCCCTTTGCTGAAACTTGCAGACTCCTCTGTGTGATCCAGTTGCTGGGCTTTCAATATTCAAGTCCAAAATATCCAAAGACACAGCTGCAAGCAACTCATTATATTATTTGACTTTAAACATAAGCAAGTTATAATGGCTGGCTAAGAAACACATGTGAAGCAACCTTTCCATGAAGGAGGCTCTGCTCATCTGCCGCTTTGTGGTCCACTGCTAGTGTTTGGTGCAATACTGCAGGTCTGAAAGTTGCTTAAGGAATGTTCAGAGTGCCAGACCTCAGCTTCCACGGGGCTCGTGAACACATCACATGGAGCACAGTGTTTAAATTTTAAATTGTTCTAACTTATACTTGGAGCATAAACATCATATCAACCACGGGGATTTTTTTTATTTATGGGGGACAAAATGCAGAGATTTCATTGTAGGGGGAAATAGCAGCAAATCAGAAGAGCAGAGATGATCCCGGCCAGCCCAAAATGAGCGGGGCAGATGCAGTCATTAACACAGTTTCCGATGAATAAACATCCCCTTTTGTATTATTTCGATGTTGGCCCGTTCTTGCATGCTGTGTTTCTGGCGACGGAGAGCCAATATCTTGTATTTGAAAATGACTGTTAATCACATTTTTGAAAAACATATTTTAGCAAAGAACGAAAACACTCACAAATGCATCTGGAAAGCGAAAAGAGAGAAAAACACTGCCACCCCTGCGGCCAAAACAACTCAGTGTGGGGATGGTGTCATGTGGATGCATCTCTTCAGTCCGACTGGTTTGTAAAAAGCACCCGAAATGAGGCGGCTGACTCTGATTACCATTGTGATTTGGGGGTGTGTTTATCCTTCTATGGAAATCTGTTCAAATGAAGGCCCCCACATATGTGTCCCCCACCCCGCCAGGCAATGTGCTCACAGAGAGCTTCATAAAGCACTGAGGGTTGTCAAAGGTTATCTTTGCATTCAGAGGTGCAGAATGAAAGACGAAGCTAGAACTTCACACCAAATTTTGCCCTGTGAAAAGAAGTCACTGAATGTCTGTCTGAAGATACTAAGAGATTTTGAATAAAATCACCAAAGATGAGGGAAACAATGACCTTGAATGGACAATTATGGGAAGTAAGGTTAAGCGAGAGGTAGAGAAGAAACTGGGAATAGGCCAAAAAAGATGGACGAGAGGTAAATTTGATTCTCCTCTCTAAGGTGTCAGCCCCGCTCCTCTTCACCCACCCTTCATGACAGATCAGACCTGAAAATTGCCTTTGATGTCTGGTAGGCAGGCAGCAGCACCAATGGGCTAAAATATTCACGGACCACTGCTTGCAAATTCCAACAAGCCACATTAAATCATTGGATATACTGGTGATTGCAAGGTTACCATCATCAACTCCATATGACCTGCTTACTACGCAAAAATCTACATACATGCAAAGTCTTATTAAAAATAACGCATGGGCAGTTAAGCGCTGTGCTGTGGAGGTGTCGGCAGAGATTCCCACATGGCGCGGCAGACCTCTCCTGCCTCACCTGCTGCTCCCCTCAGCAGTATATTTCTGTCGATCTGCCTGTTCTGTTCCCCACTCTGTCTCTGGTGAACCCTCTCGCTGCCCCATGCCTCTGACCTGTACCCCAGCTTGTATGCATAAATTGAAAAAAAAATAAAAATAACTCATTTCCCAGCTGCATATGCACCCAACAGAGAAAATGACACATGGCTTGACTATCATGGAAAGGAGCCAAGTGAAAGTGATGTAAAGCACTGGCCTCCGAAATGGTTTCTCCCAATGTGGTATTTTATTTGGAACAGAAAAGGAAGACCCAGATGGAAGGAGAATTCTCTGGCATTCAGTAAACAGGTTTATAGGTGGGCACAATAAGGGCAGGAATGAAGGCTGGACATCTCAGAGATTTGCTGAGTGCCAACTTCTCACTCACTCTGGGGGGAACAGAGGCTATAAGAGGGGAAATCTGCATGCTACCCTGCCTCTTCCATACGTCAGCTAATTGGTTGAGTGCCTACAAGCAAAAAACATTTTGCTAGATATACTCCCAGGGGGTCTAAAACCCTTAGTCCTTGTCTTAGGTACCGTTACATGCTTATCCTCTGCTGGGCTTGTTTGGGTTGGCATTTTGTCCAGAAAAGGGTAAAGAAGTTTCCTGCACACAGTCTACCCCTAGTCTCCCACCCCAGTCTCTCTGTGCTATTTCATTATCCACAGATTCATCTAAATTCCCCAGGAAATTTCTTTGCCATGCCAACTGCCCAGCTTCAAACTTTTATTGCCTTCTTTCTCCTGCGCAGCCTTGGCCTGAACTGCTCAATTTCTTACACAACCTTGAAAGCTCTGCCTTCATCACCTATTTCTGAGCTCTTGTCTCATTTGGACTATTCCTATCTTTGGCCCTGATTTTTTTGTTGTTGTTGTTACATTTGACCTTGTTCCAACTTCCCCTTGTTCTGGCTTCCTGCCCACTTTGCAGAATTTATCAATTTCTAGAAGCTCCAGCATCACTGAAACCAGGGACATAATCAGGTTTTGAGGTATCTGAAACTTATGCAATTGGAGAGGGATTCTCTTTATTATTTATTTGTTTTATTTGATGTAACATTGGTTTCCAACACTGTATAAGATTTAGTGGAATAGGTTCACACCTCCTTGGATGAATATCTTTACAAATAATGTAAAAATATAAGCGTAAAATTATAAACAAAGCTTAGGAGGGGGCCTAGGCAAGTGAGATGATCTGATCTGGCGCTAAAATTTCATCACTGTGGTAAATCTGCCCTGATGAGAAGGCAATCATTTGAGCAGGTTTTAGGCCAGTCTTCTCAGAAGACATCTATTTCTGTAAAACTTTATACTTTCATTTTCTTTAGAATTTGAGAATTTAGTTAAGGCTTGCATGTGACGTACCCACAGAGGGACATGATCACTATCTGATGATGTAAATACTGAAGGTGTTGGTAAGGTGGCGCCAGAGAGGCCTGGCAAGCTCAAAAAATGCATAAAAGCTGAAGAAGGAGAAGATCCTGGATCCAATTTAGTACCTCAAAAACAGTTACTGATGCACGCCTAAAACTCCATAGCATTTGAAGCAGCTGATAGCATTAGAAAACCCTTGTTTTGCATTACCCATAGCAAGAAGTTGGCATTTAGAAAACACAATTTTGGAGACTAAGTTTTGACTAAAGGAATTGGTGGGCATGGGAGCATTTCTTTCCTTCTTTCCAGTTTCAAGTCACCTACCTTCCCATCTCCCACATCTGCCCTCATTAACCACTCTGTGGTTAGTACTCCGGTCTCTTCTAACACTTAGCCATGAACAAGGCTCCTTATCTCTTCATTCTCTGAACACCCCTGAATCAGACCCATGGGTTTCTGTCTGCAAGGGCTGCAGTAGGAAAGCTTAAGGAGCAGAGGTGTACTGGAAATGTCTCAGATAGAGCAGCCCCAGGTCTGAAATTGAAGTGTCTGAGGAAAGGAGCTGTTCCAGCCTTCTCTCCCTGGTTTGTAGACAACTGCCTTCTTCCTGAGTATGTTCTTTTATGCATTTCTGTCCCTGTGTCCAAATTTCCCCTTTTCATAAGGACATCACTCACACTGGATTAGGACACAGCCTCACTTTAACTCTGTTACCTCTATACCACCTTGTCACCAAATAAGACCATGTGTAGAGGTACTGGGGGTAGGAACTAAACCTAGCTTTTTTAAGGAGGGGGGGACACAACTCAACCCATTTCAAGATAATCATGAGCTCTCTTTATTAAACACACTGAGAAAGAAGCTGTGCAGCTAAGGGGACCGACCCTATATAAGTTTACGGCATATATAACTTTGGGACGCCAAAGGAGTGTCTGAAGAATGTATTCCACTAAATAGAGCTTGTGGAAGTGAGATAATGAAGAATGACAATTATACTAGATTTGGCAAATAACGTAAAATTGCATATTCCTTATAGATGTGTTTCCAGATCCATAGATGTTTTAACAAGTTAATGCAACATGTTTCTAACTCTTAGAAGGACAAGCATTATCCAGTCTCTATAAACCTTAAAATGTCCCATCCACTAGGTAACTTAAGAGTCATAGAGCTTATAGGTGAAGCCAGATGACTTATCATCAAAGTGTGGTATTAGGGCTTTACATGTGTTTTTATCTCCAGATAAAAGAGGTGGGAGTTGCTGGGTGCAAAATTCTTGGGCCATTTTGTAGCAACACAATGGCCCTGAGATGGCACATGAGATCACTGTGATCACCAGGAGGTGATTTCATGCCTCCCCATGGAAGAGTGGGCCTGGCTCCTCCCCCTGGATGACTACGACACCCTGCCTCTCCTCAGCCCATCAAAAGGAGGGGCTGAACCACTGGCACACCATGATGATGATGACAATGAGAGTCAGTCATCCAAGTGAGAGCAAAAGGAAATGGATCAAATCAAAAACAGTTGACGCTCTTTTAGGTAATCAGGTTTGATGGATTAAAGCTAGGAAAGAGCTGAAGGGTGCTGGTCCCCTCTTCTTATCCCTCTTGCATCTGCCTGGAGAATTCCCTTAGCCTTTATTTTTTACTCCCTTTTTCTCCTTCCAAAATAAAATTTACATTTGTGAATGTTGTGGGTGTTTGGGTTCTTGTTTTAATTTATTTTAAAGTTTGATTTAAATTTGGAACCTGCATAAGACTTTTGACATTTATTTCTGGGGGTGTTTTCTGAAGCTCGATGAAGTGGGTGTTGATTGACAGGCAGGTTGCTATGGAAATAGCTGTCACTGCAGAGACTAAGGCTTTATTTCCTACTCTTCCTTTGTCAGGCAAAGGTTTGTGGGATATTTTAAAAATAGTATAAGTGCCCCAGAATTAATAGGAAATCTTGGTGCCTCTTTTCTAACATACCTATCAAAACCTGCAATTGTTTTCATTCTGTACAGTTCTGTTTTGCATCTGTATTCATAACTTTTTGCTTTAAAACAAGTGCTTTCCAATATTGTTTTCTCTGATTGGTTACTTGCTCTTCACATGCCCCCTATGACATTGCCCCCTGTGAAATTGTACAGGTACAGAAATGGAAGCAATAAAAAGCACTGAACAGTCTTCCCAAAGAAATTCCCAACTCTTGCACTCATGAAGTCGGCTAGCCTGCAGGCTTCATCCTGGATCTGTGTTTACTAGGCAAGCTCTTCATCCCAGGCTTTCAGAAAGGAAATTCCAGAGGTGGGAAAATGCATGTATGATGTTAGATGAAGTGCATATGAGTTACCTTAGATTTAGTTTGGTTCAATTGCTCTTATTTCTAGCCATTTATTGATTTGTCACCTTTACTAAGCTCTTGGAAAGTTGGGTATCTGATTAAAAAGCTTCCAAACCAAATACGGATCAGACACAAATCTCCTATTTTTCAGAACCCTCACTGTCCAGACATGCTTTACAGCTCAAAAAGCGACTGAATTCTGAGTACCTTCAAGTATCACTAAACAAAACAGAAAAAAAAAAAAAAAGAGGAAGAAGAAGAAAAAGAAGTGCATGGAATAATATGCTCTGCAAATAATGAAGAGTGACCCTCCTCTAAACTCAGCTCCTGGAAACCTGAATCCAATCATCTATTTTCTTTATAACAGGTACCTCTCTATACTACTCCACATACCAACACAGCCCATGACCCCTTCTAGGTCAGCCCCAGGATTTCTGAAAACAGTGCTGGGACTGAATGTGGTCATGACTTTGTATTTTTTCTGGCTGCACTCGATTTCTACTATCACTTTATTGGTCTTATTTAGCTCCCTTTTATATGAATGTCAAGTTTTGCATTTGTTAAGGGCTATCATCCAGACCTCCGATGGAAAAGCAAATTTGCACCCTTGATATTGCTTCAGATTTATATGATTTAAACCCACAGCTTGAAAGAAGTGAAACATATAGAAGCACAAATTTATTTTCTTGTAACCTGGTAGAGACTCAAATAATTTCTTTTGTCATTCCATTGGAGGGAGCTTACAGAGGAATTTTTTTTCTCGACACAGTAATTCTAAATGTTTACATCATCATAGTATATGAATATTTCCTTAATAAACTAAAATTGTATGCTCCATCACTTCTTACTAATTGAATATACATATGTATATGATCTAAGATATCAGTGAGAATCTTAATTATGCATGAGAGAGCATGGTTTGAAATTTCAAGGGCCTCAGATGGAGGGGTTGGGGGAGGGGTTGAGCTAGAGTGAAAATGGAAAGAAATACACTGAGAAGGAAACTTGGGTCAATCTTACCTTCTCTTTCCTATGGCTTACACAAATGGTTTCAGGAATAGGGTGCTCTGATCTTACAGAAAAATGTTCAGTAATTCCAGTGAAGTATTAATTTAGAACATAGATAAAGATGGTGGGGAATGAAAGCGGTTAAGAAAGAGTGATAGCATAAGAATGCAAATCAATCTAACAAAATGCTAAACAGAAATACAGACTGTCATAACGTAGACTGAGATGCTATCAGCTTACTCACGGTAAGTAGAGCATTTATACATTTTTATAAGGATAGCTACTGTTTCTCTTTTTAAAGTTTGTATTACCAAACTTTGTCAGATGAGTGGGATTTTAGCTTTTCAAGAAGTTGGATAAGTGACCTTATGCAAGTAACAATTTGGTACAGATTAAATCTCATTTATAAAAGAATGTTTTACCTACCTTACAACCTCTGAAAGTATTTAGTGAAACTGTTAACTGCTCTTTAATTCTAACTTCTTGTCATTCTCATTCATCTACCCTTCTTCTCCTATCTTGCCCCCTTTTCCTCCAATTTATACTCCCCATTATCCTCCTCATCATCATCATTTCATTATTTGGGGGAAAGATTTAGGCAGACATACTGTTTTAGCATCTGTTCCTGCAGTCACACACTTATAAATGATTTACCTACAAATTCAGGAAGTGAACCTCTAAAGATACTTCCCTTATAGCCCCTTTATTTGTCCCTACTAACATGTCAACATAGCTAGGTAGCATAGTAAATGTTGCTGTAAGTGGATCCAGTTTGGCTAATATCATTAAAAACTTTGTCATCTGAGTAAAACATGATTATTTACAGAGCTGATTTACAAAGTGCAATTATCAGCTTGGATACCTGATGCCTATATATTCAGGCATATGTCTATATAGTGTATCCTCATACAATACAGGAAAACTGAAAATCCAATAAGTGAACCCTTTTACTGAGAGACATAACCAAAAAAGCTTGTTGTCACTTTTTAACAGACTGCAAATCAATAAGTGATGTAGGGTTTTACTCTTTGGTAACATTAGGATGTTGACTTCAGCAATAAGCACGCTATAGATCAGAGGAGGGGACAGGATGCTCTGCAATGATATACAAGTAAAAGGAAAGCTTCTTATTTTAGAATGGCGCACATCAGTTATCTCGTTCGGCGGCCAGCCCTACAGTGTGCTTCTAGTGGAGACATGTGTGATCTATGGCAACTGCACCAATCTTTTCACTACTGTTTCTACCCAGGGAGAAGCAGGAAAGCAATGCATTATGGTGGAAATTACCAATACACAAATGGAGAAGAGCATAATGTCATAAAAACAACTCTCCTCAGCCTCATTCACGCTGAGAATAAATGAAAGTGCTGTATTATTCATGCTGCTGTCACACAGGATCACGTCTGAGTTACATCAGACACAACGGAATCTATCTTGATTTTTTATTTACAAGATCCCCGGAGAAAAGAGAGTCTAAGGAATTAAAAAAAAAAAAAAGAGGGGGAGAGAGAGGAGGTGAAATATTCTACTATTTGCAATGTTTACTAAGGATATTGCTGCTTTTTTTTTTGTTTAAAGTTATAGGAGTAAAAAAATTAGAGTTAAATTTTGAGATAGACCCTTTCCTAAATGTGTTATTTTAGGCAAGTCATTTAATTATTTTGTGCCTCAGTTTATTTCATGTATTTAGGATGAGACAATGACAGTATCTGTTCTAGAGGATTTCTGAAAAAATATTAAATGTCCTAAAAATTATGTAATGCTATATTAAATGTTAATTGATAAATTGATAGTAATAGTTAACAGTAGTAATAGAAGCAGCCACAACAATAAAAAGCATACACCTCAGTAGGGCCACAATCAAACATGCTAATATTTCTGAAGTAAAAGATAGAAATTTTCATACTTAGTGGAATAAACAAAAGAATATAATTAGCCTAATGTAAGTTAAGGTCAGATTTTGTTGCCAAGTAAGATTCATGGCCAAATTTATGGAAAAAAAATAAAACAAAAACCAACAACTCCTCTTGGATTTCATAATTATGAATAGATTTTGCATTAAAACTAAGAGAGTGATATTTATGAGCCAAACTTTACATGGAAATATGGTTATTAAACTTTGCCCCAGCCTTTCTGCATCTTGATTAAATTATTCTCATTTGACTTCCCTGCCTGACCTGACTTCCCAACTTGTTTACCATCCCATGGCTCTTTTTTTTAATTTTAATTTATTCTTTTAATTATAGTAATATTAGGATCCATGCCATCAGATAGCATCACTATTTACAGTATTCAAGATATGGAAACAACCTAAGTGTCCAAAAACAGATGAGTGGATAAGGAAGATGTGATACACATATCCGATGGAATATTACTCAGCAATCAAAAAGATAAATCCATTGGTCTTTTAAAGCTCCCCAAAGTCCCCACATTGTTAGGTCAGTCTCTCCAGCAAAGTGAGAAGACAAACACTCCCACACCAAGATGATTGGGATAGTCCATCTTGAAAGCCTCCTGAACTAATCTTCCTGATTTATCCAATCCATCCTCTACCCAGTACTGAGTGATTTTTTTCAAAATGAAAATTTAGATATATCACCTTTCCACTAGAATCTTTCAATATCCTCCCATAATTCTACTCAACACAGATGAAACTTTTTCATACAGTGCACAAAGTATTCTGTGATCTGCTTCCTGTCTCATCTTCTTGCTTACCTCCCAGCTTACCAATCCATAAAGTCCATATTCCAGTCCAGCCAAGAGACTTGCAGTTCTCTGAACATAAACAAGTTTATTTCCACTGGTCTTCTACTCACAAGGATCCTTCTGCTATCACTGCCCCTCCCTACTTAGGTCAGCCAGTTATCCTTGCTGCAGCCACACAAAAAACTGCCATCAAATCTTAGTCTTCTGTTCTCATTCACTTATCACAGTGTCACATGGGCCACTCCATGGCACCCTGACTTGCTGGGATTCTGTATCTACTCATCTTTCCAGAGTCTTGGATTTGGCATCTTCAGAGTGACCAGCAGTGCAGATACCTGCTAAAGTGTGTGTTAAGCATCTGCTTCATCAACAGAAGTGCTTCATGTAACTTTTCACCAAAATTACAGAAGTTAAAAGCATATGAATAGCCACCACCTACTAACTTTAAGCTGGAGAACAGTTCAGGTGTCATATTTACAAGTGTTAGATTTGTTTTCTCACTGTGGTGTGGTTCTCATGGAAGAATTCTCAGTAGTCCCATGCTCAGGTGGAAGGAAAGTCCCTGATTGTTACCTTATTCCAATAACCAAACTCGATATATACAGCATTCAAATCGGCATCACCAGCACCAAAGACTAGAATTTAGACAATGAGACCTTGCTGTCAAGTTGGAAAGCTCTCTAGCAGAGGAAGATTCAGGAAGAGTTGGGCCCAATGAATTTTCCACAAATGCGTAACTTTCCCACCACTTCAAAGGAGTTGCTTTTTCTTTTAAGGTGTTGATAACATTTGTTTACATGTCAATGTTTAAAATACCCTTACAAATAGCTGACAAGCATGTCTGTGGTAAGGATAAAAATGTTCCAAGCAGTGTAATTTTAGAGTGTGCAAACGTATTGTCAACAGGATAGCCTGACAGGACCCAAACACATGTCTGAGCTGTTCATATACCATTCAGTAAAACAGCCAGTACATTTCAGTGAACTGGGGCTTTTAGCTTAAAATATGCTCATATCTTGAAAAGCACTGAGGTTGTCACATTTGTCCTTCTCTTTTACTCATCTTTATTTTTTGTTGCTAGAAATGAGCTTTTCCTTTATTTGAAGAGGACCAGAATAAGGGCTCCTGAGAGAATATGTCTTAGCCATGCTCAGGGCCCAGTACAGTGGCCATATCCTTAGACAACTCTTAATATTTGTTCATTGAGCAAAAAACAGAAACATTCACATAGAGAATATAGTTTTTAAAGATCTCTTCCTGCATATTAGTTCGAATGATAAGGAATTTTTAACTCAACAATTTCTGTGGTTACTGTTAATAGGAGAAGGCCATAATGTGAATTACTAATCATTAGGCATCCAGATAAAATGGCCATAACTCAGGTGTCCCTCATGGTGCTTTTCATGGACCTTTAGCTGAGGCTCAATCAAGACTCCAAGACAGCTATGTGAAATCTTTGCCCCTTCTTCCTAAATTGCAAAGCTCCTGGCATCCAGACCCTCTCACTACTTGGCTCAAATTAACAAAGAAGCATGAAAAATCAGTCTCTGGGCAAAGAAGCATTTAAGGGACCCAAACTCTCTTTTCCCTTTATTTTAGACCTGAAAGAAATTAAGGTCCAAAGGAAGTCTAGTATGCCAGGACTACATTCAAAAAATAAAAATGTAAAACAACAAGAAAATACAACAAATTTTCTGAGTTGAATAGGTAACATAGTCACTTAACCATCAAACACTGTGCATCTTTGGTCTTGGTCTAGAATGTTATTGCCAAGCTGTGGCTAATACATAATATCTACTATATCCTTTTCGGATGAGGAACGGAAGACCTGGAAGACCTATTTTTATGCCAGTTCACACATCCTAATATCCAACAGGAAACATTGCCTTTCTCTCCTTTCTATCAAGTTTTGCCATGAAATCAGCCATACCTGAAATGGATAGAGTATCTTCCACACCAAATAAGATCCTCCAAAGATACAAACAAGGTTATCAATGTCAGTGGACTCCAGAACACAAGTTTTGGGGACAAGGATAAGGAGAGCAAGAAAGGAACTGGCATAGAGGATCTCTTTTTCTTGTGTAAGCCTTCTAAGGTGCTGTTGAAAAATTGACAGATAAGCATCTTAAATCCTGGTAAATTACACAGTACGTGCTGGTGACTCGGTCATGGAAAATTATGAAGCTACGTGATGTCTCATTTGTTGTGCTGAAAACAAATGTAAATAAATTACTGGGAGAATCTCATTTACATTTAGAAATTCATCCTGATGCATGACATGACTACCGATTTTTTTTTTTTTAAGATACTTTGAAAAGAAACGCCACCCATTAAACCCCCATCATGAGGATCGGGGTAGACATTGATCTGGTGCAGGCGTTCCAAAGCAAGGAAAATATATCTTTTTAAAACAGGGGAAGCATGCCCACCAGCACCCTGCCCCAGCCTTGTACCCCCCCACATAGGGAGGGAAGCAATGCTCTGTCTGCCTGTTCCTGTTTTTGATGCCCCATATGCTGCTGTTCAGCCCCACTGTCAGAGGGACCTGCAGGTTGCCCAGCAGTGGAGACTCTTTGTGGGGCATCATTCACACTCTCACCCTATCCCAACCCTGACCTAAGCCAGCTGACAGGGGCTTATGGGGTTGAGCGGAGTTAACTGGCCCCAAAGGGCCCAAACCCCTAGTCGATCACTGAGCTGAGAAGCCATGGCTCTCATTGACCGAGAACCAGCAATGGAGTGGCCCCAATATCCTGCCCTGAGATGCAGCTGACCTGAAAAGGCAGATAGAAAATGCAGGAGATGGAGATGAGCTTTGTGTAAAACCCTTGGAGGGCTTCAAGTCTGGGGGTGCTGCTAGGCTTGCTGCCACATTTAATTTATCCCATCCACCTGTCCAGGACTCCACTGAAATCACCTGGGGCAACAGAAAGACTTACGAAATAGGGACACTGAATGTAGTGAGAGCAAGTCAGGCAGGTACATGACAAAAAGTTTTGAGGCTGATTCCATAAGCCTAAGAAGCTACAGCTTAGGAGTTGCCCTTGCTGTAAGCTGACCACACATAACGTAGCATACTCCAGTCAACTCTGCAATATTGCTCCTTCCACATCAGCCACGACCATAATGCCCTGCTTCTAAGTGAGGGCTTGGGTCCCAACCTGCTTTCCACTGCAGCTGTGCCTATGGGCTTGCTTCCTCTCCTTTTTTTCTCTTTTCCTGTTCTAAACAAATATTTCAAAAAGTTGTTGAGTTTTTCTTTCCAGCCCACAAGGGTGAAATACAACCATTTCCTAAATAGGGGTATTATGGTTGCTTGGCCTCACCCACAGCAGAGCATTTACATAAGCTTGAAGAGGTCTGAGAGTTTATTGGTTAAGGGAAAAATAAGCAGGCCATGAAATAATTATTTTTCATTGTGCCCTGCCAAAGCCATTTAGCCAAAGGCTAAATTGAGCTGCTATTGTGATTATTTGAACTGCGGAGCCAGAAGTCTTTGCTGCAAAGCATCCCAGCTGTCCTAAATTTTGTTCTGATGGCTAGTTTTCATTCTGGCTCAGACCCTGCCAAAAAGAATGGTCCCCAAAATAGGTGGGTGGAAGGGTGGCTTTATCCAGACCCACTTCAATTACAGATTTAGGGCCATTCGGAGAACTTGATTATTAACAAATCGCTTTCTGAAACTGTTATGACAGGATTCCCATATGCAAATGGCGGGCCGCTCATATGCACACAGTGAGGCGAGGAAATGAAAATGAAGACTTCCCAAATTTACAGATGGTCATTTCTTTTAACGCTGATTGTACTTTATGGCAAATGAGTCCTTCCGAATGGTCCCCATGGCTGGGAGGCTGCAGCAACAGCAGTTACCCTGGTCGGCTTAATGGGGGCATCGACCCCATGCTTGCTGGCACCTTGACAGGTATGCCTAGTACTGTAAGATTTCACGACCCAACAAAATGGCCCGTCCGGGACTCAAGCAAGCAAAATAAGCTCTGTTGGTTCAGTGGGGTGCCTCCAGCATCTGGAGCAGTATCGGCCTGTTGCAGGCACTCAACAGATGTGTACTGGAAGAAAGGAAAGACAGGAGGCAGGCTGACTAACAGTACAATGGGTCTAGCTTTTCATATTTTCCAAATAAATAATCCTTTTGTGAGCCAGAATGAACACAGTTCTGAAAACCAACCTAGGTTGGAGGCCCAGAAAATAATTAAATCAGTTATCTTGTATCAAACCACTACTTCCTTCGACCCACTCATAATAGAAAAAAGAAGCAAATGCAATATTTTAATTTAATGCATCAGTCCAACAAACAGTACACTAGGCTTGAGCAATGACCAGCATGTCTTGAACCAATCGCCTAACATTTCCCTGCAGTCTATCTCCCAAAGTATTTTAGGAAATCAAATCAGTAGTGTTTTAAGTCAGTTCCACAAAGAGCATTACGTGGATCTAGAGGGTACAAATAAAAAAAGCAGGTGCCCAATACCAGGAGGAAGGTGGGTGAGCCACTCTGGGGATCACATCTGCACCTGCATGCACACGGCATCCAGGGCACGGTCCAGGGTCTTGAGTGACTCCCACTTCCACGAAGATTTGTCCTGAAGCCAGGTACTTTATGCAGGGACGAGTTTAGAGATACTGAAATCACCAAAGTGAGTGTGAGTTTCTTCCATTTCTTGGAACTGCTTGTCAGGAAGGCAAAATCCTCAAGAACCAAGTTCCTGTAACACCAATTACAATTTAAAAAGTCATCTTCCACTAATATTCAAACAATGCTGAAAATCCCCTTCTTTGTGATGCTTTCCTGGAACAATTACAGGACTGGGGCTTTCTTGGCTGCTTTTACTGTGGTATGATATGCTTCCCTGCCCACTCACCTCCCCACCCCGTCCCAAAACTAAAAGTTGGGCTTGGGGAAGGAGGATTATGTTTCTCCCGGAAACTGAGAACCTACCGTTAATGAAGACCACTACAGTTCAATATTAGCGCTCCCTGACTACCCATCAGGACTAACTGGCGCTAAGACAGGTCTGTGACAAGTCACCATGTGTCGGGAAGGACAAGCGGATGGACCACCTTTTAAATAAAGATGTTCATCAAGATGTAGTTGCAATATAGCAAGAGATGCAAAAGACAGCTTGTTTTCCTGAGTATATTTTTATGTGTATTTATAAAGGTAATGTTGGTTTACAACATTGTATATAATTTAAGGGTTCAAACCTCTACAAAACATTACCATACCACACCTGCCCACCAAAGCCCCAATAATCTTGCCACATAGAAATGTTACAACGTCGCCATTCTGATTCTTAATCTCTTCCCCAACCCTGCCACATTTTTTTCCTTTTTTTTCTCTATTTCTACCCAAGGACACTCATCTTTATCTTCTTTTACTTCTTGCGGACTGCCCCTTAGTTCCTCCTTCCAGTAGCTGTAAGAATAATAATGGCAACAAAAATTCATGCTGCTCATAGTATGCTAGGAACAATTTTGAGGGCTTCAACATTCATTCCTCACTTGGTCTTCATGTCAGCAGTTTCTCAAACAACAGTTTCATTACAAGAAATCCCCGCTGATGTTAGACAAAGTGACTTTATAGGTTTCTTTATATGTCCTTTTCCTTAAAGTCTCAGCTTCTAAGAACCTATTGATGTGAAGTGACGACTTACAGTATTCTGTCATGCCTTGCTTAGCGACAAGGAAGCGTTCTGAGAAAGTCGTTAGGCGATGCTGTGGTTGTGTGAATAAAAGTCACAGAGTAATTAAACATGCTAGGCAGCACAACACACCTAGGCTAGAGGGTCTAGTGGATTGGGCCCACCATTGTATGTGACCCTTTGTTGACCAAATCATTGCTAAGTGATGCACGACTATTATCTTACTACAGAGAAGCAAACGGATGCATCGAAAGATGAGGTAGCTTGCTCAAGATGACTCAGATGATTAGCAAAAGATATGTATTTTAAAACAGACAGGCAGGCTCCAGAAACCTTGCTTTCAACCTTATGTCTCAACTCCAAAGTTTCACCGTGCATTTACTATGGACCTATCTACCATGCTATACACCTTCCAGACACTATTTCATGTTTTCCTCATAAGCACATCACTTGGGATTTAATAACATCCTTCCCACATTATGGGGAATTGAAGCATGAAGAGTTTTAGGAACATGCCCAAGGTCAGTCCTCTAGGGAGAAGCAGCCCCAGGTCTGCAACCAGGTAACCTGATGGCAGAGCCTGTGTTTACAAACATTCCCTCTCTTCCTCAGCATCCTGCTAGGAGGTGGATGGGAGCAGGAGGCTGAAGGCACAGAGTCATGCCTGGCCTGTCCTGGAGCCTGGCATCGTCGGTTCAAAGAAGCCTTTAGAAATCTAGGAAACAGGAGAAAGGCAACCACAGAGTGCTTGTGTTTTATAAAAATAAGGCAAGGATTATTTAGCATGTGATCCTACAGGATGACTTTGCCAGTTTCAGTGTTTAAAAGTAAAAGTTCCATAAGGGGGATCTCTATTTTAAATAATTGTGAGCAAAGATCAATCTCTTTACAAATCCTAAATAATATCAGTGTAGGTCTTTTGAGTCTAATGTTTGGGGCAAATAAGTATGTACTGTGGGAAAAGTATATGCACAAGAAAATTAACTCAACTGTGTGGTCGAGGGTGTGAGGCTGCAGAAGAAGGGAAGCCAGGGAGAACTGAAAACCCCTTTTTTGTTGTTTTCAAATGCTAATTTTTGCTACCACCCACTAAGGCTGTCACTAGGAAGGCAGTGACTGCCACAGGCCTGACCTCTTGGTCTCATTCACCTCTTAGTGGAAAGGGGCAAATGTTGTCCATATTTACATTACACAGAAACACAGTATGGAGACATGAATGTGGTAACTGACAAATACAACAGAAATCAAATATCCTGCAAAATACTGGATGAATGTTGATGATAGTAATAAATCATTTTAAGAGGGAGGATCATGCTAAAGGGTTAGGAGAGCCCCATTCTGGAAAACCTTTAAAACCAGGTTATATGGTTACAACATCATTAGATTAGTCATGAAGGTTATTTTCATTCTGATTTGCTAGTCTGTTCCACACATCACTCTACATGACCTAAGATGACAAAAGACATAGCTGAAAAAGGAAAAGTCCTGTAAAATAATAAAAAGCTTAATCCATGATCCCCAGCAGAGAAGAGCCTTCACCCCACAATTCCCCACTGAGGTCAGCTGAGCATCTTGGTTTAGCACCCTGCCTCCAGTCTTCCCACCTCTCCTCTAGCCTGCTGTGCCCCAGAGAACCTGCAGCTATGCATGATTTACTTCCTACCTGAGTTGGAGGCATTAAAAGAGCCCTAATCTATGAGACAGCAATCTCTCTACCTGCACACTAGTCACTATGCTGCCACCCCCACCTCCCAGGTCCAGCTCATAGGTCCAAGAGAGGGACAGTACATCTGTCCCTTTAAGACAAAGAAGAAGGCTTCCATTTAATTCAGCTCAGCAGAGTCAGAACCAAATCAGCCATTTGTGTTGGAATACCCCGCAAATGGCAAGGGTTTTAAAGACATCGCACAGAGTTCATTAAAAAGTAGGTAAAGTGCACATTCATTCAAAGCTATTCACTCTCTCCTCAAGAGTTGAGGGCTGATGGGAGGCCAGGCCATGAGCAAAGGGCTGTTAAGAAGCACCTCTGCCCTGAATAGGGCGGGAACAGTGTAATGTCTCACACGTGGTAACATGTGAGGCTTTCCACGGGCAGTGTCTGATTGGGAGAGCTATTAATGTGTAGCCTTTTCTAGTGGATCCATCTAAGGGATTAGTGAGTCCCCCCAAACTTCAGTTGAATATTAACTGCATTAACTATGCAGCCTGCAACATACTGTCACTCGCAAACAGCCTGAGGTGCCTGACGGGTGACTTGCTTCACAAAGAACATTCCACTGGAGCCCACAGCTGGAAAATTGTGTTCCATCAAAAGGGACCCTCCCTACTGACTCTCAGTGAGACTCCCCCCCGCCAAAAAAAGGAAACCAATCTAGCGTATTAATGGTTTTACTCAATTACCAGAATTTCTCTGACCAGGCAGGACCCCTTTATTTTCTACATTGTACCGCAGGCCAAGTCTCCCCAAGAAGGTTCAACAAGATGCATCTTATAAGAATTTTAAATGTTCTGTGAAAACTAAAAAAAAAAAAAAAAAAAAAAAATTCCAGCCACAAAGGCCACATATTCATCTTGTTCCCTAAACAAACTATACTCAAGAACAATGTCCTTCCAACCACTATAATTCCAGAAAAATCCAAAGAAATGTCTTTCCCAATCTCCTGTACCCAAATGAGAATAAATTTGAACCCACAGGATAAACAGAAATGACCACCAAACTTCCTGCCAATGGCAGGAGCCTCCTTAAAGATCGGCTTGCTCAACTCCCCCACCACCCACATTATCTCCCTGTCTCCTTATACTCTAGTCCTTTGTTACATGTATTCTTCAGTCCTACACTCTACCCTTACAGAGGGGACTCTGTAATTAGAAATCAAGTAAAACCTTCAGGCCTGGAACCTTTATTTTTTCATAATGCAGCACACTTAATTACTTGTGCTAGTTAACAATGCAATTATGTTGTCTAGAAATGGAGACAAACAATAGATTTTAGTATTTAACCAGGAACTGCAACTGCAAGCAGAGAGCCACAAACCACACCACTGCACTGGAATTAAAGCTGCATGAGAAAGCAGAGTTTCACTCCCAGCCATCATCAGCTCACCAAGCTCAAAGAAGTGAACCACACAGATCAGAAAGGAGGTGTGGCATGGGAAGCAAAGCTCGGGTTCCTAGTTAAGGACAGGCTTTTGTGAAAACCCCAGGCATAGAAGTATGAGAGTAAAGCAGACAACGGTGGGGCAGAACAGTCACCCTTTAAAGGCTGAGCAAATGAAAGGCACCTTCTGTATCAACAGCACCACCTGCGGCCTGCACGCAATTTGTCCTTCCTCAAATCACCATGCCTATCAAGGTTTCCTAAAGGAATACCTCACTCTCTGAGTGGGAAAGAGAACAAGCAACTATCAACTGATGCTCATCCCCATTTTCTAGAAATTGTAGTGAGAATCACAAATGCCCACAAATGCCCAATAGTGAGCAGATTTGGCTCCCGTGCCTAGAATTCCTGGGCAGCTCCCCTTCCCTGTCATCTCTATCCCTGCAAACACCTTCTAGTAAAAAAAGTCTCTAAAGCGGCACCGGCCTTGCTGAAGAACATCTCATTCTGGCTTTATGGGAGGAAGGCCTTCCATAGCTCCATCAAATAGAGCTGAGGAAGGACTCACAAAGTCCATGGGAGAATCCGGAAGTGTTGTCCCAGAAGACTCTTCTGCAGAAATTCTACTCACATCTGCCAAGCACTAGGGTGAGAGACACAAGTTCAACAATCCTTTCGAGGAGAAACTTATCAAGGTTTGGTGCCAAGTCCAAAAGCCTGTTTAGCTGACCTTGCAAAATTACAGAAATCCTAATGAAAATAATTTCTGCCAGGAGAGGGGTGAGAGAAACTTCTGGGCTGAAATTTGTGTGTTTAGGAACAGCAAATTTGAGGAATCAGCCAACACAATTTTCTCCAAAATATACAAGCAGTTTTTCTGACAAAAAATATAACAGGTGAAGGTGATTTTGCGCCTTGGGCATAAAATGGCAAACACAAAATTCATATGTAGTTCATGTGTTGCCCAGGTCAACGTACTATAACATGTGTATGGTATTGATGCCTGAGTATTGATGCTTGCTAATAATTCTGCCTTGACAGT
This sequence comes from Scalopus aquaticus, assembly GCA_004024925.1. Taxonomy (NCBI): domain Eukaryota; kingdom Metazoa; phylum Chordata; class Mammalia; order Eulipotyphla; family Talpidae; genus Scalopus; species Scalopus aquaticus. The sequence goes on along the minus strand of PVIJ01002829.1, from coordinate 99,458 downwards.
GCCTTCTGCTTGAACTGAAAGAGCTTCTTCACAATAGTTTTGCAGAACTTGCCTTGAAAAACCATAAGAAATATTAACAAACCTACGTCTCTGCTCCGGAAAAGCAAGGGTACACCAAATCCCATACAAATCACCTTATAACACCAGATCCTCCAGAAGAAGATTTCTCTTTCATTTCCTCGTTAATTCAAAAGTAATTGGCCATCACTAGAGCTCAGGGTTTAAAAACAAGTTCTCTTAGAAACTCAAAAGAAGAAGACAAAGAAGAAATTAATTCTGACCCTTACCTTTGGCACCTCCTAAGACTTTTGGCCATGACTTACCTGTATAAATAGAAAGAACTAATTTACTACAGAAATGCCCATGGGCGAACATGTACTGGCTAATGAAATGTTCAGCGTGATGAGCCAGCTGGTGGGGGTAGTGTAAAAAGCAGAGGGCATAAAATAATAAGAAAGAAATGATTAGCAGCCCTCTTTTAAAGTAGTCCATGAAAAAATTCCTGTTTTATCCTCACTAGCTTTGAAACTAACTGTAAGGGATGATGAACTAATGACTTAACAGGAAACTAAGCAAGGCCCACAGAAGCTTCAGAATTTACTAACCAGGGCAGCTCAGACAGGAAAAGGAAAGACACCAAACTGAGCTCCTTACACAACAGGTCCTGCCAGTTGTCCTAAAGTTAATTTTCTAATATATTGCGAAATCTGTTACATAAAGTCAAAAACTATGACTGGGCTTCATATCTATTCAATTTTCTCCCTGGAGCATTCTGCTAGACCACACTTGGCTTTAACTACTGCCAGACCAATTCATTAAGAAAAAAGGGTATAGTCTTGAGCCAGAATATTTCTCCACTTGACTCAGAAACAATCTATTCTAAGGGACATTTTCCCAAGCTAAATACACTACAGGGCTTTCCTATTCATAAAATTCTTCAGCGGATCTGCAACTCCCTTAAGTGAGGAGAAAAGGAGTCAGATCCAAAACAGAAAAGGCACCCAGACCAAAAAGATAGAAAATGCCCAAGGAAAGGTGAGGCTGTAGGCGACTTAAAAAGCAATGAAACTTCTCTTTCTTCCATACTACGATTACACAATTAATATGTACACAGCATAGTCCTTGCATCAGCACCAGGGACAGGCATTTCCCACACAGAGAAAAGCAAAGTACTAATGCTCAGTGTCCTGGCCACCACATGGGACCCCACCTCTAGCTAGGATGCTGCCTGGTGTTAAAGAGGCAATAAGATGGTCCAGGAGTGGTGTTCAGAGTGATGTGCTCACACCATGCACAATGCACATACCACACACACGTGAATACACCATGAACCAGTCATGTGCATACAGCATGTGCATATTCCCTATCTACCTGGCTGATCCACACACAGGCTTTCCCTGTTTTCTGTAGCCACAGAGAGCATCCTTCTTCCCACTAAACCTCTCACACGTTTGCCACACATCGTGAGGCTGGACATGACACTGAACTGTGCAGAAAATAACACACTACTTGACCAGAAAACCAGCCGTTTCCTGATGACTCCCAGGTACAGGGTCATTAGACGGTTTCCTAACTGAGAACTCAGACTTCTGTTGTGGTGGGAAGCCGCTGGCAGGTCCAGAAACTGAGTTCCAGTATCACATCTGCTGCTAAATTTGCTGTGTGCTCTGGGACAAACTGCTCGGTCTTCCGGATTCTCAACTTCCTTATTTACAAAATGGAGGGTTAGGTTAGATGAGTTTCCAATTCTAAGATTTTTTTTTTCTTCATCTGTGCCCATTGACAGGTTAATGGAGTAGAGGAGAGAGGATGAACATCTGTCAAATAAGACTTAGGAAAATGTCCCCAAGCCATGCTATTCAGCACAGAAGCCACTGGCCTCATGCAGCTATTGGACACTAGAAGTGTGGCCAGTCTGGATTTCAAACACAATATCAAAAATCTGCAAAATAATGAACTTTATATCAGCTCTACATAGAAGTGTTATTATTTAGGATATGTTGGGCTAAATACATGGCCTCATTAAAACTTTTAAATGCTATTCCTTTTTGCTCTTTTAATTGTGGCTACTAAAAAAAATTTTTTTTAAAGACTTATTTATTTCTGCATACAAGTTGGGGTACAAGCCAGAGGCATGGGGCGATGAAAGGGTTCACCAGAGACAGAATGGGGAGCAGAACAGGCAGAGCAACGGAAATACACTGCTGAGGGGAGCAGCGGGCGAGGCAGGAGAGGTCTGCTGCGCCATGTGGGAATCTCCCTAGCCAGGTGTCGAACTCGTGACACCGCTGCCGACAGCACCAAAGCGCAGCGCCCAACTGCTGCGCCACCAGGGAGGCCCTACTAAAAAATTGTTAAATTAAAAGTTTGACCTACACTATATTTCTGTTGGACAGCAGTGCTCTACAGGAGAGTTTGGGCTGATTTGGTGACCAGCCAAATTTTACAGACCCTAGAAGCTAAAAAACAGTCTTTACATTTTCAAAGGGTCATTCAGAAAGAAGAGTGCTATAGAGACACCGTGTGACCTGCAAAGGCTGAAATATTTACTACCATGTTCTTACAGCGTTTGCTGAGTGCCACCCCTTAGCCCCCACCCCATGTTCCTTCTAAGTAGGACTTGGATGCTGGAGGAAAACCCATCTTGAATGCAATGCCAGGGAAATTTTGTTTGGAGAGAATTATCCCACCAATCTCTGTCTCCCCAGTATTGTCTACAACGTGGTAGAGAAGATAAAGGAACAATTCCAGAAGGAGAAAAGGGATTATCTAAATTCCATGCTGTTTAACAGCAGCAGCAAAGCTTACATACATTTCTACCTCACAGACCACAGTTTCTCTTTTAAGAGAAAATAGCTGAGCATGAAGAAACTTAGCCTAGGGGCGAAAGCACCGCAACTCTAACCTAAGAGTGCAGTCTTTTTCTTTTTTTTTCCAAATTTAGTGTGACCAACCGCTCCTGCTTGCCCAGGATTCAGCGGTTTCCTCAAATTCTGGTCTTTCCATGATGAAGTGCAAAATCTGGACAGTCCTGGGCAAACCAAGATGCAGGGGTCACTTTCAACTTGACCAGTGAAAACTATGTCACCGTATTATATAAAGAATGCAATGCTAACGGCATTTTTCCTACAAGAAATAACTTCTTTCACAAGGCTGCAAGTGGAATGTGTGCCTCTTCTACAGTCATTGCCTTCTAATTACAGAAAATTAAATTTTCAGTAAGTTCTCCATGGACCATTCAGTTCTTTCATTTTATCATCTTGGATCAAATCCCTTAGCCTCTCTGGGCCTCCCTCCCCTCTTTAGAAAATATCCTGTGTAGATAGTAGATTCTTCCCAGAGACGGCTATTGGAAGATAAAAGAATAGATGTTAAGAACTGTGAGGGTAATGAGGATTCTCAATCAAGATTCATGTTCAATTCAGGACGACAGGACAACAACTGTCAATAGAATAGATTTTAAAGTGTTTTAAGCTGTACAACACCATAATTGCTTGAGCCAGAAATAAAACAGAACCAAATAAGATCTGACTTCCAAAGAAAAGGGTTTATCAAAGAAAAAGATATATCATCTGCCAGATGGTATGTCCAACCCTGGGAACTTCTACATCCCACATATAAACTTCAACATGTTATTAGTATGTGTTTCACTATGGGGCAAAGGGTGCTTGCCTTGAAAATCACAGATAAAATGATGGTACAGATCACTTTCCTAAACAACTGAAACTTCAAGATGGAACTCCTGAAAGGGAAATGCTCTCATTGTTTTGGAAACTATGGTGTCATTCGTTGCATATTAAACACACACTCTCTCTGTGTCATGGGGATGCTCTATTGTGCAATAATTGGTCCCCATTGTTACATGCACAATTTGGCTGCTCAGATGTAAAAGCAAAACCTCTTAAATAGCTATCTCCACTGATAGCCTTAGGCGCAGACGGTCCCCTGTGACCACATGCCTGCAGCAACCCATGACTAAGACTTATGGAAGGGAGGGTTGATGAAAAGGGGGTGCACATATAATCCTTTATTTATACTAGAAAAGCACCCCTGAAACCTCATTAGCAATGGCTGAGTGTGTGTGAAGCTCCCAGCGAGGACTTTGCCCAGATTGGAGCCCACTAAGGGAGGTGAAGTGACCCATGCCCAGGACAGAGGGAAGACTGTGAAGGAAAAAAACATTCCTGCTGTGTCCTAGCCCTTCCCCTCCTTTCTGAAGTGCCAGTTCCCCTGGGCTCCCCACTCTCTACATCACACATCCTACACGTCCACCTCCCAGAGGTCATTTTTCACCTGGACAACAGGCATTCTCTTCAGTCTGTGAGCTCAGCTACCTCACACCTGAGGACACCTGGACACTGGAGGCACTCCTGCTTCTCCCACATTACTGAAATTCTCCCTTTTCAATTTTCAAACCATTTCATGTCAAAGTCAGACCCTGGAATTTTTTGTTGTTGTTGCTATTGTTTTGACACTTCTTTGTGAAATGTCTTTGTTCCCCTTGTCTTGTCCTAAGCCTACCACTCCTGAGTCTGAAGTTCAGTTAGGCCTGGAGGGACTTTTCTTGTCAACTCAGCTCAGTCCTATGAACCACCGGGGGACCTGGCCCTTTGGAGTAACTTCCTGCTGGCTGCAGAACAATTAAATACATTGTTCTGTCCTCCAGGGTAGTGACATTTGAGCCACCGAGACAATTGCTGCTTCCCCCAGACAAAAGGCAACATTTTCCCACAAAATCTTTGTAATACAGATCAACAGAGAGGAAGGCAAGCCCAAGGCCAGGAAGCAAGGTGAATCAACTTCAGTCTACTCTTCCTACTCCTCTCCTGCTGCCCCAGAGGCTGGGTGAGGGGGAGAAGGAGCCAGACTCCAGACTGCAGGGTGCACATACCACTGTGGGCTGAGAGTATTTTTAGGAACATGGAAGAGGTCTTAGCAAGTGATTCATACTAGGACATTCCACATAAATGAGAGAGTCAAGACTTACAATTTCATGGATTGTTCAGGAAAAATACCCTCTATCTATTAATTACATTTAATACATTTCAAGTATTTTCAAAGGTCTTCTAATGAAATGTCAAAGCCTACTTAGAAGACAAAACAAGCTGGTCCTGAATTCAAATCCTGACCATGTGGCACTGGCCAGGGTTCTGAAATGTGCTGCAGCCTCTTTTTCATCATGGTTGAAATGGACTAAGAATACCTATTTCAAAGCAGTGGATTGCATTAGGATGCTGGAAGAATTAAACAAGTGCTATAAAAAGTTTTTATCCAAGTGTAGATGCATAGTCTTCATGAATAGCTTTTCTTGTCCCTAGTCTAGTAAAAGTAGAAGAAATCAAAAGCTGGGGAAGTTGGCCAATGTTGCTCAGTAGGCCAACCTAGAAGCAGGCCTGTGTTCTAGAGTCACTTACAGTTTTCTCCACAGGGTTAGCCCCTTCCAAATAGCTCTGGCCACAGAAATGAGATATATAGAGAAAAAATAATAGTAGCTCCTTTCATTAAAATCAAAATTTAACAGAATGTGTGGGTTTAAATACAAAAGTCAAAAACTTGACTGAAGTAAAGGTTCCAGTGATTTTATGAGAAAAAAAAAGTTAAAAGAGAGTGATTTCAAAGAAATGGTAAAGTACAGCAGATCCTCAAATAGTGTTTTCGTTTCAATGAGAAAAAGAATTTGAGTGGATAACATTAATCAAGGACCTGCTTTTGCTATACTCATTTAACTTCAAGAAACTCTCCAAGAGCCTGGTGGTGATGTTAAGTGAGGAGCTACTGTACTTCTTGGAGTTTAAAGAATTTGGACACCTATACAAACTCAAGTCACATCTGTGTTGCTGGCCAATATCTGTCCCTATTAAGAGTCTCATACATAATGAGGAACCAGTCAATCAGTCAATATCACAGCATTTCTTTACCACGTTGAAAACCCCTACCAGAAAACAAATTCTACTCCAAGGCCCAAGGAATCACTTCTTGGCTGCTTTCCTGTGGCCCAGGACTGAGCAAGTTCTGTAGAAACTGGATAAGTTGCCTTCTCTAGGGGCCTGAGTCTACTACCTGACCACCAAGATTTTTCTTTCTCTTCTTCTCTGGTCTCCTGGGATTCTTCTCTAATACCCAGAGAGAAGAGAGACTTAACATTCCTCCCTCCACTTTTTAGAGACTATACTCACCACTCCAAAAGTTTTATTTTTTTTTTTTCTGAGTTTACTAATTCTATGATAAGTTCTCTTTCAAAGTATTTCTATACACAGGCTTCACCCTACCTGTTTATTTTGGTTTTCGTGCACCTGTAATGTGTCTTCAAACTGAACCTTCACGTGTTCTGTTCCTCCACCATTAATGCTGTTCCTACAATTTGAGGCTCTCTGCTTTTTAACCCTGTTCCAATGCCTTTTGAACAGTAGTATTCTGTAACCAACACAGTCTGATCAACTCTGTCTTATTCTTTGTAGAGTGGACTCCATGGAAACAGGTAGAAATAAACATACACACACACCACACAAGAGAGGAGTGGGGAGGACAGAGGGAGAGCAAGAAAGGTGAAGAATAGCAAGAAAAACCGGCTTCATTTTAATGCAATAACATCCCCTACTACGCATGTAATTACCCTCATAGTCTCAGCCTCTGTTTCCTAAGAACGGTGATATTGTTTTCTTCCTAAACTTCCAACCAGTCATCTCAAGATTGGTTATATAAATTAAAACTGAATTGATTTTTGGACTATTCATGGAAGAAAAACTTGAGTGGTCAATTCAATTCTTTCTTCAGCCACTTGGCTGATGAAGTTCCAGAGTTACAGCCTTGTTTCCAGTCTCTAATCTGATGGAGAAGAAATTTGAGGGGATGATCATGCCATTTTGTCGCTCCTCAACTACAGAGACAGAAACATCATCCTTTTCTTTCCTTCCATGCTTACCTGCCCTTGAATTGGAATTTTCTCATTCTTTTCAAATTATTCATCTTATTACTTTGGGATTTAATAAGTAAAGCTGTTGCTTGATTTAAACCTTTATGAAATCAAGTTAGCAATAAAAAACTTTTTCTATTTTTTGTTGATGAGTTTTCATTTTGGAGTACTTCATGATTGTTCTATCAACAATTACTTTTTTTCTTCTGCTGTGAAGTATCTTTGAAAAACTAGTATACCTTTAACCGTAAAAAAAAAAAAATCCTATGAGAGAGTTTGTTATGATTATGAAGAAACTTAGTATACAGGTAGTTAGGAAGTTTGTCCAAAGTAACACATTATGAGCAGGCATTTGGTTTGAGATTCCAATAAATGACTTTAAACTCTACTCCTGATAGCTGAGCTAGCTAGGAATCCAGTGGAACTTAATATTGGCCCTACTCCACTTTAAAAAAATGGAGGCTCAGAAATGTATTTGAAGGAAATACCTACCAGATCAACGTTTCAATGCAGAGCATGCTGAGTTTTATTTGCAGAGTCTGGCAACACATCCCGTTGTCCTATCATGTATTCAACTACTCTTTTCTCCATGGGCCCCCTTGTCAGCTAGGAAGTTCTCCTTTATCAGTTCATGCTCACCCCTCAGTCTTAGTTTAAAACTCTGTACAAAGCAGGTGCTCAGTAAAAACATCAAAATAAGCTTCTTTTTTTGTACAAAAAAATAAAGAAGAAATTACAGAGACCCAGAGATCTCTAATGAAGAGACCCATAGTAAGAAACGCTGAGGAAAGTTCAGAGCTGACACCATAGTTGGTGAAAATAACATCCCATCCACTGTGCCAGAGTCCCTTTTCTTCACTTAATTCCCCCCTCATTCTTTTGATGCAAGATAGCACCTGCATTACATCCTTTAAACATTCACTACAACTGCATTGCATTGGGTAGAAGTGCAATTTCAGAACCGAAAGAATGTCTATATACATACTCACACACATCCCTCTATATGTAACACAGCACACAGTTTAAAAACATAGGTTCTGTGGAGGCTTAAAACATCGCTTACTCTAGGGCCTCCCTCGTGGAACAAGGGTTAAAGTTTCAGCACCACCAAGCTATCGTCAGCCATTGAAGCACGAGTTCCATCAGAGGCCAGGGAGCTGACCCACATGGTGCAGCAGACCTTTCCTGTCTCACCCACTGCTCAGAGGTGTATTTCAGTAGATCCACCTGTCCTGCTCCCAACTCTGTCTCCAGTGAATCCTCTCACCACCCATATCTCTGGCCAATAACCCAGTTTTTGTATGCATACATAAATAAAATAATTTTTTTAAAAAATCACTTATTCTAATTGATCACAGGCATTAAGAGAAGAAGCCATGTCCAGAAGCTATGTCCAGATTAGGTTTGAAAAGATTCCCAAGTTTCACTTCTCTGGACAAATCAGTCTCCACAACAAGTCCTATAGAGATAGAGTTTATTGTTTTGCTTATTTGTTTCCTCCCTGGAAACATTCAGTTGTCTTGGATATTGGAAAGTGAACAGGTGTCGACTGTCCCTTTAGCAGTTGTTGACTTCAAGAGTCACAGCTAAAGCCCCCACCTACTTATTTCCCTATGGAATCTCTTCTTTGGTTAGAATTAGATATTGGTCTCTTTGTGTTCTGATTTCCATTTTTGCTTTAAATCTTGCCTTGGCATGCAATATCTTTTTTTAACCTACTTTGAGAGGGATAACTATGTCTGTCCTAAGAAATACTTACGGTCATGTTCAGATTAATGTTCAAAGCACCCAGTAGGTTCTCAAATGACACTTTAGGATCTGAGGTCACTGAGTACCAGGTGACAGTCCTCTCATTTGCCCACATGTTGTCATCTTCTGATGATCCCTCATAGCTTTTCATTTTAGTCAGAAAGAAACCATCACTTCCATAGGTGGACTCATTTCAACCACAGATAGGTGTTTCTGTTTTGAGAAAATGTAGACTTATTGATGTCATAGATAGTTCTCTCTGTTTTTCTTGAATCACTCAGCTATACAGGATGCTGAATGACATATAAATATAGAAATTATGGAAATGGAAGAAAGCATTTTTTCCAATGCAGATACTGAGTTGCTAAAATTAGTTGCAAGAATTTCTCTCTCGGATGTCATTTAAAATCTAACCTTGTCCCAAATAACAGCTGACCACTGATTTATTTGATCCCCCCAAGAAAGGAAAGCTCTACGGTATAACACAGACTGAGCATTTGCTGGATTGGCTTGAAGCACTCACCCAAAAGAGATGTGATGAAAACTCCTGCACACAGCACACGTGGACACACACACGGACACACACATAAGTGGACACACACATGTGCATGCATGCACCCACAAAGGCAACTGCTGGCATTGGGATATCCAGCAGTACTGAGAAACTACTCAAATGGAAGGAGAAATCCCACAACCCCCTAAGATCCCTCTCTTCTGGCTATCACAAGCCCCTTCTAAAATGGCAAAATTCCAATATTGGTGCAGGTGTTTGTAAACAAGTAGTTTGGATATGTTTCTAATTATAAGCTGTCAAAACTAAAATTAGAAACCCTATCTGTTCATTTTTTTAAAGCTCTCCAAAAGGCTTTATTTAAATGAGAGCTGCCGGTAAGCTTTGATTTGGCAAGTGATGGGGCTAGTGACACAGCCAGGGAGCTACTCCAGTCAGCCTTTCCTCTGTTTCATGAGGGATGTTCCCTTGTTCCTGGTGCATAAAGCCAGGATCCCCAGTCACTGCCGTCATGCCATACTTCCTTCTCTGGAACAGGTGTTACTTACCCACGCCCCCACTCTGTGGCCTGATAACTCTCCCTGTATCCTCAAAAATATAGTCCCATAAATCCTTCTCCTTTTGCTACTGACACCATTCAAGTTTAACCCCAAAGCTTGTGTCCACACACACATGCCCTAATAACCTAAGCATAGATACTCAAGTCCCAACATCTGTCAGGAAGCTCAGCAAGGAAGACAAAGTGCACAGATTCGGGTCTCCCAGACCACAGTCTGGTCCTCCATAGCACAGCAGCGCCCGCACCACTTGCAGCTAAATTGAGTCTCACCGGCACTTTCCATAAATGGAAAGAGGAAGTTGGGTTCAGTTACACAGAGAAAGCCTCCTTCTCTCATTTACACCAACAATCTCAAATCATCAGACTCCATCTGAAAAGTTTGTGTCATTTTCGAGACCTATCAATAATAAATGAACATCACACAACCTGGCGCTAGTCAATCCGAGTTCTCAGCCTGACTTCCTGAAACGAAGCACTTCGGTGTTGACCCTTTTCAGTCTTCTCATAGAAATGATTCTTATGGCAACAAGCTTCCTCCCTACTTTTATTAAAGATCCATTACCTTAATCCAGAGTTCACAATTGCTTTGTTTTTGCCCTTACTTTCATTACTCTCACGTGAAGCCAGTTTTTTAGGCTCAGAAGCAAAAGAATCACATTTATTTGCACCCACCTCCTGGCTCTTAAAAACACAGAGAGAGCAATTTAAGTCGTATTTCTAGAGGCAAAATGCTAGTGTTCTTTATATAGATTGTGCCCGCACAGGAACAAGACAAAAACTAAGAACTCAAAATGGAGACCTGAAGATCTAGGGTCTCAGAAAACAGGAACAACTACTTTTCCTGGTTATACACCCCCTGCATATTAGCAACAGTGTCAATCTCAACCTTCACTTACACCGTCACCCAGAATTCTCAACAACAACGCCAGATTTTGAATTTGCCCCTCTCTCCAGAAATTTCTAGAAAAGTTATCGATAGTGCTGAAATAGTCGAAGGTAAGTAAAAAGGGGGGGAAAACCCAGTGGATCCTTTGCTATTGAATCCTGGACTGTTTTAAAATAATCAAGACTTAGTCAATTCTCTAATAAAGCAATAATCACCTCTCAAGTTCACTGAAATGGGTAGTAGACCTTGAAATGCAGCATTCATGCAGTTTGTCCTCCTCCATAGGATGGCCAGCAGCTCGCTCTGAAATCACCCCTTCTGCTGGCCAACCTCTCTTTAACCAACCAGGAGACCAGCCCAGATGGGTCTTTGTAATCAGCCACTAGTACATCAGCTCTACTCCTTCCTTAGACTCTGTCCCTTACCTGAATTTCTTAACCAGAGGCCCCTCCCACCATCTGCCTGCACTCAAAATGTTCATGAAGCACAGGACTATTCTAGAAAGATTCGCCATATGACACAATCCATCCTACTCCAAAAATATTCATTCTCTATAAATCCATGTGGTCCCTTCCTGGAATTCTTTAATCCATCTCTTATTGGTTCCTAATATAATCCACATACTAACTATTCCAAACCTAATCCATAAACCTCAAATTCCTACACTGACCTCCAACTGTGATTATAGATGAGGCATGAGGTATAGAAGAGGTCCAGATAACCTTTGAAGAGGCACGCAATCACTCAATATAATTGACACATAAAATCCCAGTCCATTTTCATATTTTCTGACTGGCACTTTAAAAAAAAGAGCTCCACAGAAAAATGGACTTCCTGTTGAAAGCCTCTGCAGAAACAGCCACCAGAATAATTCACTGGCACTGGGTTATTAAAATCCCTGACAGGTATCACTTAAGATGTTAGAAAATTATTCAGCCACATGTGTACACATATCTACCGTCTGTGCTTGTGCATTCACACACACACACACACGCACACACGCACACATTTTTAGTAAGTACTCATTAAGCTGAGATATTAAAACTAATCATGGCAGTTTTCCTTTAATGTTATCCTCAGCATAAAGAGAAATGAGCCCATTGTCATTTATTTCAAAATCATTCTTTATAAAAAATAGCTAATCTCCAGAAGCACACCTGGTTTATTGAAGTGAATACAAAGATGCAGCCTCGTGCCTTAATGTGCTCAGCTGGGAAAATATATTTTTTTAAATGAGCATTTGTTAGGGCTTTATTTGCAAATGCAAAACTATCCTAGGCACTCTTTGTGCATGTAGGGATTTTTCATTTCAAAAACCACACTAATATAGGAGGATTCACAATCAAATACTAAGAGCAGCAAAGAAAATTAACCCTTGCAGGACTGGAAAGACAAAAAAATATAATGCCCAGTCACAGGAAGCTCAAAACCCAGGAAACATTTGTCATGACCCTGAAGTGCATCCAGCAAAAACTTTGAACATGACCCTGTTCCAAGTAAACCTCCTGACTCATATATTTAAAGTGCAAATAGCTACATGGTTGACTCCGGTATTAAAAGTGGCAGAAAAGGGAGACTCCTAGGTTAAATATTAGAAAGAAAAGATGACCCATTAACTATACTTGGGAACTGCCAAAGAAGAATGCTGACAAGTCTTGAGCTTTCCCTAATCTTCTAAGATGGCCGGTCTCCATGAGGATGCATGAGGTCGCCCCAGTTGCCAAGGGTGAATATCGGGAGGCTTTCCAGCAAGGCCATGTGGGAGGAGGGAGTGGTGGCTCTGGGCCATGTTAGCGGGTGTTTCCTAGATATAATGGCAGCTGTCATTTTTTCCATTTGATCAGGGAATGTAATACATCTTCAAAACACTTTCACACAACTGGTCAGAGATGTTAAAATTCATCCCTGAAGAATCACTCTGCCCCTTTCCCCCAGAGGTGCACCCTTTGATGCTGTTGTAGGTCTTTTGAAGTGTGTAATTTTCACACACAAGTCTTTCATCAGTTTGCTGATTATTTTATTTAAAAATAAAATCAAAATGTATAGTGTATATTGAGATGCCTTTCCATTATGAATCTGAAGAAAAGGAAGATTCCCCTGCTAAGTGACAAAATGAACAGCGTGAGAGCAACTAGGAAGACCATGGACATGACCTAGGAGGGTAAAGGCACATCTTCAAAGCAGGGAATTACATCAGGAACCATGGACAATCTATGCTGTGCTACCCTTTACAAATGAAACCTAAAATTACTGCTAACTTTTTCTACTTATGACCCAAAGGAATAGTAACAGGAGATAAGTTTTAACTTTTAATTTCATATCCCCATGGCACCCAGCACAGTATCTTATACATAGGAGGTGATCAATAAACCAGTGTTGAATGGACTGAATTAATCAACTTGCGGGCAGTAGATGGAGATCATCCTGCACTCAAGTTATGTCATGCATTCCTTGGCTTAAAACCCTGCAGTGACTCACCTTAGGAAAGAGTGCAAACATCTAGTTATTTAGCTTTTATTGATATGTCTAGCTTCATCACTCATCAACAGTTTTGTAATTATTGGGGGAACACAGCATAATTAGAAATAAAATTGACTTTTGAGAGTAAAAGCCTAAGAGCAACATAGAATGGGGTCAGGATAGAGATAGTCATTGGAAAGAGACAAAATTATTCTCTAGTCAGTAAGATTTGCTGTAAACTAACTGAATGTGTAAATAAGAGAAAGGGACAGTGGTGTCCTTCAGTAGAGGAGGCAGAGGAGTCAAATCTGTAGATGCTGCGGGACAGGAAGCATTAACCAACAGATTCACTGACCCTCTGTCTCAAAGTTGAGCCTTTGCCTACAGTGAGATATGCGTGAAACAATTTGTCATTGGATTAATGTACTTGCCACTGTTCTAATTTCATATTCCTAATAATCTACTTCATGTTTGCAATGGGAATTCCTATAGAAATTATTGCACTATAAGCCAATACATCCTACAGATGACGAGGTATGTCCATTTGAATATTTCAAAGGTACTTCAAATTCAGCATGTCTAAAAGTGGATGAGTGTCCCAACCAATTTTTTTCTCAGTGTCCTGTGTTTAAACAAGTGGCATCACTAGCTACCTATGCAAACCAGAAGTCTGAGCTCCTCACATTCCATCTAGTCACCTTATTTAATCAAGTACCAAGTACTATCAATCCTAACATCTGGATATTTTTCTTATTTATTAATTTCTCTCCATGCCCATTGTGATCAAGTTATGAAAATCTCTCTTAGCAGACCTGTTTCTGTTTTCTAGAAGGAGAATATTTTGGTAATATTAAATTGATAGATTAATTAATAATCCTTTGTAACTATCCATTTCTACAGCTGAACCATGAGGATTATTGTCCTAAGGAGGGAGCAGATGGAAAGGGCCAAAGAGAAAGAACACTCAGCTTTGAGTCTCAGCAATCACTTGCTTGACCTCAAAAATCAAGCTTTGTGGAGAGCAAAAGAAGGAAATCTCAGTTCCACAGTAACATCTTTGACTTTACACTACATTTTAGTGTTTTGATTACAGGCTGAGAGACAGAGCACAAAATGCAACTAGAGAAAAGAAGCAGCCCACCTTTCCAATTGGGGTGTCAGGGAAGAAGAAAAGAAGCAGAGATAGCAGTCACAGACCATGAAATGTGTGCATTGGCTCACTTCTCTGAGTTGAAATTGGAGAAGGTAGGTGTGTGAAGAGTGTCTCTCAACTTCCCATTTGGATACATCTTACTGTTGCTCCAACTTCCAGCCTGGAGTGACTAGGCAGAGACAAAGTGGGGAAACATGGCTAACAGAGTAAGCCCATGACTAATTCCTTGGCTGCTGCCTTGGCCTCAGTGTGGTAAAGAGGACACAGAGGGTTCGTGTGTGTTGTGCAGGAACTCGACAGGTTCTGATGATGCAGGTTTGGGAGCCTCCCCATGGCCAGGGATGGGAGGGGTGGGTGTCCTACAGAGACCACTTGGGACACAGAGCTGGACTGCCGAGGGCCATGAAGCACAAGGCCATACGTAGCAAAAGTGCAAATGACACAGTGACAAGAACTCTCAGGCCTGGAGCCATATATAAAACAGTGAGTTCATCAGGCTTGGAATTCAGCAGCCTATGGAGGCAGGGCAAAAGTGGCCAGAAGGACAACGAAGAGCCATTCCTGCAGAGGGCAGTAGTGAGAACCCAGAGTCATCCAAAGACCCAAGCGCAGGTCCCATCCCCCTACACACCCACCCCACACCCACACCCCCCACACACACCCCACCCCATCTCCCCCTACCTCCGCCTCCCACCAAGGCCTGGGGCATGGACCCTCTCCCCACTGCCTAATCCACCTCTCTTAACTGAGCAGCCACCTGAAAGGGACAATTTTAAATGAAGGGAAATGATTCAAAACTGGAAGAGACTAGGAGAGAATGTGTTTCTCCACTACCCACTGGAGAAGGAACTGATAATGTGAGTACATTTTCATTTTCACTCTGCAACATGACTGAGCCCTCCCCTCTCTTGGCTCTCAACTTGTAGTCAGAGTGGCTTTATGACGACGCACAGCTTATTACGCCATACTGATTATGAAAACCCTTTGGCCATTGGTAGTGATTAAAATTCTTAAGGTGGCTGATAAGCTCTTTAGAAGCAGGGTCTCCTGTGCTCTTCACCACCTACTCCTGCATCTTCTGCTCCTCTCTAGCCTCAGTGTGTCATATTCTCCCATCACAGTGACCTTCAGCGCTTCTGGAGTCTGCATTGCTTCAGCCCAAAATGTTACCTGACAAGTTCTTCCGTCATTTCAAATTCTAGTCACCATTTAAGTCAGAACTTAACTGTTTCTTCTTCAAACAAGTTTTCTCTGATTAGAGTTTTTATCCCTGTGAAATTAAAGATTACACAAAAAATGAATTTCCTGGTGAGCCCTCTCCACGCCTTTATTGCTCTACAGTGCTTCTCCAAGGAGCAGGGGTCTACCTGAAAAGACTTCTCTCCACTCACAGGATTAATCCCTGCCAGATACTACAAAGTGAGTGCTGACTCATGAAATTCACAGAATAGACTATCACTAAAGTAAGGCTTCTAGGAGAAGAGAAGGAATTCTGTTGGTATGGGGGGAAGAAGTTGTTGAGTTTCTTCTGAGGAAGTGACAAGGTGGAATATGGCAGAGGAAAGAAACAGAAATGGTGTGCTCATCAGGCTGGTCAAGGCCAAGCGGTGAGGAAGGAGTCAGCCTGGTCAGGACCCGAAGAAGGAATCAGCCTCATGACTTCCCTGCCAGCCAGGCCCTCTACCCAATTCCTAGGCTCATGGCTTCAGCCTGAGCCCCAAGCACCTTCTTCTCCTGCCACAGGCTGAGGCAGAGTTGGTTCAGTCCAGGAAGGACAGGTATCAATAGCAGTTACTCTAGAGCCAGAAGAAAAAGGCCATAAGAAAAGAAAGTGAGAAGGAGGCAGAGAGAAAAACAAAAACCCGTCTTCTCTGCTTCCAGGTTTGAAGACTAATAAGCTCAGGAAGGCGGTGGCATCCAATCGACGAAGAAGAGAGAAAAATGAAGAAACTTCCCATCCAAAGATGGATAGCGTTCTCCACGTAGAGTAAATGTCGCTGTAAGTCAGCTGTGCTCGAGCCCCATTCAAGGGAATTTAGTAAGCGGCATGTCAAAGAAACTTATTAGAAAGCAATCTTACCTAGGTGATCCTCTGACCTGGACCCTGAGCCTTGTCTACAGAGATGTGCCAAGATAGCTGAGCCAGGGAGCAGAGAAAGAACTCTGGCAGCACAGCTTAATAAATGGATTCTTTGACCCAGGAAAGTTGCTGAAGTAGTAAAACTAGATGTGTTCCAACAAAAATTGGGTTACACATGAGAGAGATCTTGATAAAGTAGAGCACGTCCCCCAGAAAAACTACATCACATTACCTGTGCAACTTTATCAGGAGTGGTAGGAGGGGTGGGGGGGATGGTCAGTCAGTCCACATGTAAAACCAAGCAGCACTTCCTATTCTATAGAAACTCCAAAGAGAGGTAGGTGACTGGCAATCAGTTGAGAAAATGACAGTCTCCAAAAACCAATGCTCTCAAAATGACCTCGGGTTGCCAGATCTGGACACACATAGCAGGAGGCTGTGGGCTGTGTGAAATGTGCACTGCCCAAACCTAGACCTGGATCAATGAGTCACGTTGCCTCCCCCATTCCTTTCCCCAACTGGCTTGTTTATAAATGGTCCCAGCAGATGGGACTCCCACCAAAATAAACCAGTCAGTAAACTAATAATCAGGAAATCAGGGAGCAGCCATGACTCACTCGCTGTGTCACTAGGACTTGATGTCTGTGTCTGCTATTAGAAGACCTTTCGAGGGCTCCAAATGATAAAAATAGTGCAGTTTATGATGACTGCTCTGGACAAGGAACACTGCATTGGCTATTCGGTTAGAAATAGTCAGGTGTGGGAATCAGTGAACAGAACATTCCACAGTAAGAAGGGTACTTTTTTCTTAAGGGAGGCATACCAGCTGACAAAGAAAACAATGAAATTATGGAAGAAAGGTTTTAGGAAACACTTTTTTCCTCCTAATTTCACACCCAGGATCTAAGACTTAAGCATCGTTCAAGAAGCTGAAGTCAGGGCCTCCCTGCTGGCGCAGCAGTTGAGCGCTGCACTGTGGAGCTGTCGGCAGCGCGCGATGCGGGTTCAACACCCAGCCAGGGAGAATCCCACATGGTGCAGCAGACCTCTCCTGCCTCGCCCGCTGCTCCCCTCAGCAGTGTGTTTCCGATCTGCCTGTTCTGCTCCCCACTCTGTCTCTGGTGAACCCTCTCGCTGTCCCCCATCTCTGGCCTGTACCCCAGCTTCTATGAATAAATAAATAAATTTAAAAAAAAAAAAGCTGAAGTCAGCATTCCCCAGTCCTCAGGTGGTTCTGAGACAATGAAGAAAGAGAAGATAATAGGGGTGGGAGGAGAGAAGACTGGGTCATTTGAAAATTCTTGGCTTGAACCTACCAGGGTTTCCCTTCGGGTAGTATCCTGAAGAATGCTCCAGGCAACCTTAGGCTGATTCTGTGCTTGTCACTTCTAAAAGGTGAATCCGTTCATGCTTACAATGGCTGACTCTGAGCTGCTGTTCAAGTTCACACGCACCTTCTAATTATAAGAAACAGGCTTCCTGGGCTTCTCCAGGCAAAAGCTGAGTGGAAGCCAACAGTATTTTTGCTGTTGCTGCAACATCTAAATAATTTTCCATCTGCTAGAGCCTCAAATTAAAAGGGCAATGGTTCCGAGTCAATGCAGGCCACTGGCCTGGGCCATCCTTTACTTATGCTTCTGAAATGGTTTCTGTATTGAGGGGGAAGAACCAAAGGACCCACGTGAATATAAGCTGGGCTGAGAGACCACAGATCTGTATAGGCTGTTTGTCAGCAGGTGAGCGGCATTATGCAAAAGCAGCTTAGCTCATCAGGAGTCCTATTTCTCATTTACAACACACTTAAAAGTTTTGCAAGAAAACAAGAAGAGTAAGGGAAGCATTTTGAATACAGAACCCCCTCAGGATCCTTCCTAGGTGTACAGAAAGATAGACTAAGAATGTGAAATGGAAAGATACCTTGGGTTTTGAGACTGAACTTTAAAACAATGAAGAAAGTGTTTACACACTTTTGAAGAAATGCCCCAGAATGAATTGGGATGATTCAAAACAGATCGACTAAGATCTTGTACAGAAAATGATCGGCACTGATCCAAAGGCACATTGGGTGACCCTGAAGCAGATGCTGGGGCAAGTTTCAGAGTGACTGAGAGCACCACATCAAAGGAATCGCCATCTGTAAATTATTCCAAATGAATTCCTTGTTACAATGTGAGTAATAGCTATATATTACCTTCAAGTCAGCACACTACTCTGGCTCACAACCCATCTTTCAAAAAGGGTGTGAGATCTATGTGTTCCAAACCAGGTGCTTAATATTTCTGACAAAATAGCCAAGAGTCCTTAAACAGGCTGGGTGCACCCCTGGACTTAACTGAACTTTTCTTTTTTCTTTTTTTTTTTTTTTTTTTTGGATGGAGGGAGAGGCACTGCTAGTCAATAACCAAATAAGCACTTGAAGAGGGTGGTGTTTGCCTTCTTATTGGAGTGGGGGTAACGAGGATGGCAATCTGGCAGCCTGTTCCTTAAATGGTTTCACAGAGGCAAGCTGGGGCAGCTGGCTAAGGATTCTGGGGTCTTGCGCAGACCCCATGGACGAACCACGCTCCTCACCACAAGGGTGCTTGTCTACGATGGGAGTTCAGACAAAAATCAATAAGCTATCTGGGTGAGAACATGGAGATGGAGGGCTACTTTTTTCATCTTCCTTAATTCATTCTTCCTTAATTATAGCAAAATGACGTACCTCAAAGAAGCTGTTAAAACTTCAAATGGTGTAGAAAAATTGTGTGATTCTTGTTCTAGTTCTTGGATCTCCACTGAATTATTCCAGAATAAACATAAAAACATGACTTTTATAGGTGTCACCTAGATTGTTTCTCTCGCTCACACCTCTGAGTGAGGTGACAACTGAAGTAATGGTCTCATTCCCAAACTATGGTGGTGGTGTTGGTTTGGTTTATTCTAAGAGCACAGAACAGTGCCTGTGCATTATTTCAAGAGCTACTTAAGGGCTGGTGATCATCACAGCAGCACCAGATACTGGGGCAGCAGCGCAGTAAGGAGGGGTTGGCTCATTTCTCTGGCAGTAAGGGCATTTGGAAACTCCATAGTGGGTCCTGATGGCACAATGGCTCTTGCGTATGGCTCTGCTTGACACGGAAGGCTCAACTGGTTCCTTGGCAGCTGGGCGGCTGTCGGCCGTGGCATTCTTTACAAAGCTGGGTGACTGCTCACTGCTGACATGTTCAGTTTTGAACTCTGAAAAAAGAACACCTCACTGGAATGTTGAGCTCGGCAAAGATAGCAGATGCCCAAAAGGAAAAGGTCCATCATACATCAGGAGCTTAGGAACCTTCTGGAAACTACTGAAAAATCATGAGTCTTTTTCTACTAAGTTTGCATTTAGCCATTTCAGGTACTTTTCATTAAAATTCCTCAAATTTCCCCTCCTGTATCTTGATGGCCAGACAAGAAGTTATACAATAGGCTATGTATCATATTTTCTTCCAAAGGTCACCTTGCAAGGAATACCAGTGCCAGGCAAACCACACGTTTTTCTAAGGGAGGTGCACATTTCACTTCCCTTCCCATTTAACCTCATAAGGACTTTTAACAAGACACAGAGATATTCTGGAGATGTCCACAAGAGGTTTGACACTATGCTGGAGATCATTTTCTCAATCCAGGATCCTATTCCAAATCTTCCTAGACTCTTGCCTAAGCAAAGAAGACAACTCATCAGTCATCCTTGTAATCTTCTAATGGAAGGAAAACAGTCTCCCTCTCAGCTGGAGGGAGACTTGCAACAGTGGTTCCTAAGACTTGATCTTGCCACAAGAGCATTTACCAAACAAAGCTAATGAGTGAACAAAGCTAAATGTACAGTTACTGTGGTTATTATAAGGGTGACTGGCAATAAAACACCATGTGTTAGCCAATAAAGAGATATAGGAGGTGAAAAAAGGTCAGAGAAAAAAAAAAAAACAGATGAGAAATCAATGTCAAAAGAGGTGACTTTATGAGCTTCAGAGGGAGTTGCAGTCATTGGCTATAATATGCCTGGAACAACACAGAGCCCAAGAGATCTGAAATTACCCTTCCAGTCTGAATTTATAGAAATCACTGCAGACTCATCTGTTGATTGTAGCATATGCATGAGTGCCTACCAAGAAAACATGATTTACATAGGCATGAGGGGAGGGGATTGCTGTTTTCCCTGGGTTTCTATAACCATGTGGACGGTTGAGAAAGGTCTTGAATGGGAGGATTCTTCAATTTAAGAGACATTGGTGGTAATTCCTGGAGACCAGAATTATCTTCCAAAGACACAAATTAGATCATAGCAGTCCCCTGCTGGCCATCTAGTAAGAGCCCTATTTCTCAGATAGGAGATATGGGTGAGAATCCCTAAACTAGGCCAGCCCCTTTTTACAAGGCCACCCAAGCTTCTTTTCCAACTTCATCTGATGTGCCAACCATACCAAATTTCTTTTGTTTTTTTATAGATGACATACTCTTCCCTACTTGCAGCTTCTTTGTTCAAACTTCTCTGGCTGAAATACCCTACCCTGGTATTCTCCTCCTTTAACATTCCTTGGCCATGGTAGATTATGAGCGTACAGTTACATGACCTTTCCCAGCTTTCCTGGCTGCCAGATAGTTCTACATGACCCAACTCTGACCAGTGGTAGGTGGGTAAAATGATATATGAGGTCAGTTGATCCTAAAATGTTCTCTTAACGTAGTTTTTGCTTTGTCTCTTCCAGGATTTCAGAATCTGAGACTTCTGAAGATGGTCACAGGTGCTTGAGTAACTCTGTGGAGGAGAGTACCCACCTCACCCACCCTTCAATTCATGTTAGACTGTGGCCTAGGTGATGTCATAATCCTTTATGACACCAATATGTTTAGTGTTTTTTTTTTTCATCATTTAGACTCTTTGGAATAATGCATTCAAACAGATATCATTAATTGTATTTTATATTTTGTTGGAGTGATGATTTTTATAGGTCACCATGTTTATTTTGGGAACAAGTCTAAGTATAAATAGAAACTTATGTTCTTTGAAGGAAAGAAAAGCTGAATTCCTACCAAAACTATGCAAGATTTTTTTCCAATTCTGAGCTGACCAGCTGAGTTGGCTAAAAGATGATGCATAAAGTTACACTCATGGTTCCCATCCTACTGAGGGTATGTGCTCTTACAGAAGAAAGCCTTTCTGGAGATGCAGTTGCATCCTTCTTTCCGGGTTGCTCTTTCTCAGATGCATGCCACTAACCTTATAGTGCACTACTTAGAAGACTATGGTGGGAGAGAATTCCAGAAAGATGCTGGCAGCAATGACAGCATCATATTTTAATCCTTGGAACACGATAAAAATTGAGCAACTAGACAACAAGACCCAAAACCCATGTACAAATTAAAAAAATGAGACAAAATTCCCTTATGAATTCCAAAATACAAGTTGATGAACCCAACCACCAACAGAGAATCAATGTCTGGATGGGAATAAAAAGGAAATCATGAGAGTGGCAACCAAAGAAACTTAGAAGATGAGAAATAAACAAAATAGCCAGGAGTACTCTCTGGAAAGTTCTGTGGCCCAATTTGGAACAACAGCTCTAAAAGGAAAAAGAAAGTTAACATCCAGTGCAAATAGGACAAAGGGAGCAACCCTATGAACTGTCAAGTCACAGGGGCTCCTATCCAGCATATGCCCTCAACAATATAAACCACTCTGAATAGAATCAGTTTGAGCATATGGAATAGAGATCTGAAAGAACAAGAAGGTATATATCAAAGTGGGAAGGGAAAGTAGGCAGGGGATCTCAAGAAACAATCCACATTTTTTTTTAAACAATTTTAAAAATATTTTAAAAACTTTCAAATGGTTCAGTAATTTCTTTTTAGGTACTGAGGTAACACTGGTTTACAACACTGTATATGACATCCCTCCTCATACATATGTCAACATATCACATATGACCAAAGCATCCATAGTCCATCATACTTTTTTAATATGAGACAGGAAAGGGGGAAGGAGAAAAAGGGAAATAAATGGGGGGGGGGAGTTCCATAAAATTAATGAGATTTCCTCTTTCCTAACCTTATTTTTCTAAAAGGTCAGAAAAATTAATTTCACATAAATATGAACAATGGAAACGTATTAAGGTCAAATCCCATACAAAGTTATTATAATTTCAAAAAAGAATAATAAGAAGAGTAACATCCCCAGAGACAACAAACAAATGTTGGAAAGATTTTTTTTATGAAACAGATCAAAACTGTAACCTCATTTCAAAAGAAACTTAAAGACATTAAGAAATGATGCAAAATATTAAAAATGAAAACAAAATGAGATTAGAAAAACTCAAAGATGGTGACAGGACTCAGAAAAGAATTAGAAATAAAACTAATTTCATAAATGCCAATTAAACTGAAAAGAAACACAACACACAATAATATGTCTATCATTATGTGTAGTACAATATTTTTATTACAGTATATTATAATGTGTAATATAACATTATTATATTACATGACATATATATTATAGAACACAAAGAAATTGATAAAACAGAGGAAAACTAAGAGGTAAAAAAGAAATGAAAGATGTAGAAAAGTTTGAAGAGGAAGAAACAAATAATGAGGACAGGCAAACAAAATAGAGCATATGAGTAAGCAAAATCTAATCACTATACATTAAGAAAATTTCCTTAATAAAAAAAAAAAAACTTGAAATGACATTGAAAAATTTTTCCTGACAATACTGATGCAAAAAGACCACCAGAAGATCTTTTCTAGTAAAATCGAGTTTCTAAATCCAAAAAAAAAAAAAAAAAAGGAATATGCTCTGTAGTGCAAGAAAATCAAATTGTCATCTAATTTTTCTAAAGCAATGCTTTAGAAGAAAAAACAGTTATAAATAAATCTCCCTGGTGGCACAGCAGTTAAGCGCTGTGCTGTGGAGCTGTCGGCAGTTGGTGATGCGAGTTCGATGCCCCGCTGGGGAGATTCCCACATGGCTCAGCAGACCTCTCCTGCCTCGCCCACTGCTCCCCTCAGCAGTGCATTTCCGTCGATCTGCCTGTTCTGCTCCCCTCTCTGTTTCTGGTGAACCTTCTCACTGCCCCACGCCTCCGGCCTGTACCCCAGCTTAAAGCATAAATAAATAAATCTTAAAAAAAAAAGAGTTGCCTATTCAATAGCTTAAAGGAAAAAAATAATTTTATATCCAGCAAAACTGACTTGTAGTTATAAGTGCTCATATAAACTAGTATGGATGCAGATGAGAACATGCAGAATACTGCTCCCATAAATCACATCTGAAAAACATGCGGGGAGATAAGCTTCAGGCAACTGAAACAATATGTTGATGGTCATCAACCTAAGGGCTGGGGGCAGATATTAAAATATATAGTTGGAGTAAAAACTAAAAGAAGGCTAAAAAGTAGAGAGCAAAGCACCTAATGACTAGATGCTGCAACAACGTCAAGATAGCACAACTATATAATATGAGTGGAGGTGGCTGGGAGGGACCAAATGCAAAGAGTTTTAATGTTTTCAATAATTGCATTGGTATGAGCATTAGTATTGTTCTCCTGAGATGATGGTGCATGTGCTAAGGATAAATAGTGTAATTCTATTATCTCCTTGAGATTCAAGACTCATGCAGATGGCAGGATACATAAATGTAATATAGAAACAAACAAACAAAAAAACTCCACAGTCATGGTCAGTGAAATAAGCCAGAAAAAAAAGAGAAAAATATTGAATGGTTTCACTTATAACAGGAATATAGGGGAAGCAAATAAGAGTGTGACATTCAACAGGAGAGAGGGAGGGTAAGGGCTCAAGAGGGGGAAGAAAGGAGCACAAGGGACTATGGTGATGGCTTCACATGTGAACCAGCGATGGGTAACCTATGGGGAACACACAATAATGTAAAAGATATGAACAACAACAACAAAAAAGACAAAAAAAAACCTCCACAAACTCAAATTTGAATCAGAGTAAGTTAAAATACGTAGTAAGTTGTATCATATATATGAAATATAAAATAGCTATATGGAGCAATATGTGTGTATAAATGTGTGTACATATATACTTATATATACATACACACACACACACACACACACACACACACACACACACATCTCCCCAATCCAGTCCTCTACAAAGAGTTTGGGAACAATGACCAATCCAGTAGCAAGGAACACCTCCAGCACTGAGCTTCTAATCTTGAAATAACAGTTCTCACCTAAAGAAACCAGGGCTTTTTGGAGAAATGGCTGAATTCAGATCTAGGACAGGAATGTTATGAGATGAACCTGGAACATCTTGTAATACTACCAGAGAAAACAGAAATTATCAGAGATTTTGAAGTAGATGACAGACTCAAGAATCAACTTGAAGAGCTCCCTACTGGATAAAGTGGGACAACTGTTTTTATCAACATATAATTAGCATATGATACTAATTTCCAATGTACACTATCATGATTCATTATGTGTATGCATTGAGAAATAATCATAAAGGGGGATAATCTGAACTTCCATAACAATGGTCGCCTTGCCCACCACTGCCTATGTTCTTGCCAAAGGGGTCGAAACTGAGTGTGATCTAGCTCCCGGATCCAGCTGCCACTGTCAGAAACTGTTGGGGAAAAGCATGAAAAACTGAACATATAACATCAGAACATAAAACATCAGGACATATAAAGTCAGCAAAACTCAGGCTCAGGCAGGCACTTGAGCCCATGTCCTCAAGAGATACACTGTAAGAAAACAGAAGAGATTAAGGAAGAATTTCCAGAAGAACAAGGAGTAACACTCATACCAATGTGGTTACTGAAAACCTCAAAACATTTTTTGTTTGTTTTGCATCTAAAGCTTTTAGAACTTCTTTCTAAAAGAAACTGAAAAGGTATATCAATTTTTTAATGTCGGCACTGAACTACAGAGTTTAGGCATACATACCAGGTGATAAATGTATTTCTAAAAATATAATGGTGATTCCTATAAATGGATAATAGTCATGGGGTACAAAGGGCTGTTATTAGGTTGGCATATAGAGGATTTTGCAGGTGATAAAATTTATTTATTTTCCTAGCTAGCAAACCATACATACACAATATATATGCACACATATATGTACCTATATTTTGTACAATATATAAATATACATCCAGCCATGCATTTGATTCATGTGTTTTTTCTCTATTCGTGTTTTGTTTATAATCAAAGAAAAAAAATTTTGAGACAGTGAGTTTCTCGCTGCCACTCCAGAAAGGCAAAGCACAGCACACAGTGGAAATGGAAGAGGGTGCCGGGAAATGATGACCAAGGTCAGATTGTGAAGGTCAGTAAAAGTCTCTGCAGGGTTCTATTTAACTTGGAAGATAACACAGACACACTGAAAGGAGTCCAGTGATTCCCCCTCTCCTCTGAAATTATTTTTTTTTAAAGATTTATTTATTTTTGCATACAAGCTGTGTGCAGGCCAGAGGTGTCAGGCGATAAGAGGCTTCACCAGAGACAGAGCGGGGAGCAGCACAGGCAGATCGATGGAAACACACCACTGAGGGGAGCAGTGGGCGAGGCAGGAGAGGTCTGCTGAGCCATGTGGGAATCTCACCAGCAGGACATCGAACTCATGCCACAGCCCACAGCGGCCAACAGATCCACAGCCCTGCACTTAACCTGCTGCACCATCAGGGAGGCCCTCCTCTGAAATTCTTAATGTCTCCATCACCATTTACTTGATTCTCATCTGTATATAATTACGCTGAGAGAGCTGAAGAAAGATGATACAAAATAAACCTTGCCATAAAACTGCCATCTTGCATGGGTGAAGAGGGATAGACGGGTGCCACTCTCCTGGCTAAGGTCGTCCTGCTCCTGTTTACTGGGCTTTAATAGAAACCTATCCACTGTACCATATATATTAAATAAGGCTTACCCAAGGCTTTTTTCCTTTTTGAGCATCTAAATTACTCCATTTCTCAGGGAATATGCTAGCACTCAGAAGAAGAGTCAACTTTGAGTTATAAAATCAAAACGACACTGCACACTTAATAGACAGACACGAGGGAATAAACGCCTCTGAGTATGCAAGACAATCAAAACAAAATTTCAGGTATCTTCTAGAGAGTACAGAGATACCACAGAAATTATTCTCTTAGATCCATTTTTCTATTTTAAAATATATCAAACTTTCATGGACAGGCTTTTAATATGCTAAAAAGTTTTAGTGACCATAAAGAATAATTAGAAGAGATTTGGTAAATTTGTTCTTTTTTTTCCCCCAAAAGGTCTTAAAGTTCTCCCATTCCAAATTATCCATCCAGAGGGATTTGCAGGAGTTAACAATGTGTAAAATGCTCCTCGTTCAAGACAAAGACAAAAATGAAGCTCTTAAAATTGCCAGTGTCACAGTTAGGATGAAATGGTCTGCCGATCACCAAAGCATAATACAACCCCAGATTTTACAAAAGTACTACTTTCCAGTTCTTTAGAACTAGGTGGGAGTAGTAAACCACAAATAAGTAACAAATTCTAACAACAGCAAAAAAAGAGATGATAGAAATCAGTCACTAAATGCATGTGAGTAAGTACCAAGTAATGGGCACGAGGAATACTAAACTCACGATTCATCTTTCCCAGGATTGCATATGTACCCCCAACTCAGAGGAAATCAGTGGGTTCACCCCACCCTTAAATGTGGAATAAAAAGACAGTTGCATTGGACTGCAGAAGAACCAAACCCAAATTTACAGAGGTTTTATTAAAAACAGGGAAAGGTCAGTTCTTTCCCCCCAAAGGACTGTCCAGGGCTTGTAGGAATTATTACTCCAAGATAGTTTCTTTATTAAATCCACGGTGCAGAAATAGAAAGACAAGGCCAGGAGAGAAAGAGAAAGACAAGGCCAGGAGAGAACTAGAAAGACACCAAAAGGCTGCCTTTATCTAGCCACCAATGAATTATAATGCGAAATACAAGGAATCATCAACCTCTTCCCTGAATCTACTTTAAAACCTAGAGTCAAACCTTAATGAAGGAAGAAATGATGTCATTAAATAATCCACTAATAAGAAATAGATCATCTCCATTCTTTCCCTAAAACCAATGAAGAGTGATAAGCCAGTTACACCATTTGTAGCAACCTCACAGCTAACCAAGAACAAGAAACAGCTCTCTACTCTCTTTAACCTGTGTGTGTGACTAGTTAAAACCCAGTGTTCCTTAATGAATTTGTTGGAGTGGGTGTGGAGATGGAGGGCAGCCCAGCCCTGCCCTGTGCAGCAAGCATGTTTCAACATGGCCAGTCACAGGAAAATCTCAAGCCCAAGTTAAGTGCCAACTTAAAATGGATTCCTGAGACACCCCTGGCGTGTGAATTAATTCTATTTGTATTAATATTTGGAATGTCACGCAGGCTGCCACAGCTGGTTTTGCGTGACGCTCAGCACTCTCTCCACAGCATTTTTATCATTAAAATGACCACGTTTGGGGGAAGCTGTGGCAGACGGTGTGAGAGTCTTGACAAGAGTGAAAAGGATGAAAAGCAGAAAATTTCTCCCTGGTCTCTGCCTATTAAACACCTTTGCTTTCAACAGCAGGCCCCATTTGGGTGTCAAGGAACAGGGCACAGTATTCAATTGCAGTGCAGCCCGGGGGATGGGTCATACTGTCTCTTCACATCCCTGATCACACCACACACAGAAAAGCCAGCATATGAGCTCCTCCAAAAGTGTGCCCACCACTTAGGCCTAGAAGGTAAAGAAAAAAATGAAAGCAACACCTGGCAAAAAAAAAATCCATTCTCAAGAGTGACAGTCAAGGGAGAGTGTCAGAGACTGAAGTCTTCTTTGGAAAACTTCTGCAACCCAGCACCATCGCACCACCGCACCTGTGGGGGAGGGGTGGAGCCGGTTTGTATCAGCAAAATCCAGGTAGCAGCCAATGTCTCCCCGGAGTGCACGTTTCACAAGTGTCTGAACATCAAATGCTTTGTTGGCTCTGAAAGGAGAACATCACCTGGTTTGGGGTATATTTGTTTCCCTTCCAGGCTTCTGGTGGAAGATCCAGCCAACATTAATGGCTACAGAGAGAAGGAAGAAGGACGAGAACAAGCATCTTAACAAACCCATAACCAGTGGGGGCCAATGTGACCAGCTCTGTTGAGACCCACCAGCAGGACCAATTCTGGGAGAAAATGAATATGAGGGGGTTGCCTATCATTAGCCTTCCTCTCTTTTCCTCCTCCTTCTTTAATGGGTTCTAGAAAAAGCAAAGGAGATTGCCATTTCAGCAGACAGGGAAAGCGGGTTGATATGCTTTACATAGTTATTTTTATATTTAATCCAAGAGTGAGAGAGGACTAAGCAACCCAGCTGACGCTAAAAAGCATTTTAGGAAGTTGGCAACTGAACAAGCCTCCTCCTGCTATCTCCTACTGTGAAGTAACTGTATCCAGGGTCTAGATATGTTCAGTCAAAGATATCAATAGCACAGATAATTAAGTTAGCGCAGCAAACTAGCTCCAGGCTTTGAAGTGGGGATACAGTTGGTGTGCTAACCTTTCCCTCACCTGATAGGCTAAGCCTCCAGTCTCCTCACACATGTTAACAATCTGCTGACCTTTGGTCCACCCTCATTATCACATCGTTTCGGTTCACCATGTGGGCTTACCATAAAAGGCACAGTGTGGAAACTGCAGGAGGAGTTTTTAGGCTGAAGGACCCACTCCACATGGTGAGAAGTAAGCAGAATCCTTGAGAAAGGAGAGAGTCACAGAGTGAAAAGGATGTCAGCTAGCCTGTGCTCCCAAACTCTGAAGAACACCAGTCTCAAGGAGATGTTTCCTCAAAGACAAGTGATGGGATCCACACTTAGAGATTCTGATTCAAAACACTAGACTGGGGAAATGGAAACTACGTTTTCATGAGTACAGAGGGGACTCTGAATCTGTGGTCCTTAGGCGACATTTTTTTGAAAATAAGTATGGTGTTAACTCTCTCAAGGTGCCAGGATGTGACCTATTCAAACAGTGGTGTTGCCTCAGGAATCGCAAAGCCCTGTGCCTATTACATTTTGGACTTAACACATTTTTTTAAATCATTTAATCTGCACTAAAAATACATATTATGATATATAGTTCATATCTATAATATAATATAAATAATATACATTTATATCTATAATTTGGTTCATTTTACAATCAAGGACACCAAATCATCTTAAATCATTTTACCCAAGGTCACAATGCAAAACCAGGCAGAGAGCCCAGATCTGCCCCTACCAAATGGAACAAACCACAGACCGCCACGGAGAGAAGTCTCAAAGGAACTGCAGTTCCTCCCAATGTGGGCACAGTTCACCTGCACTTCAGACCTTTCCTCCCCAGAAGATAGGCTTGAGTGAGGTCAGGAGCACAAGAAGCGGCTGAAAATAACATACACAAACTATTAGAAGTCCTTCAAAGCAAGGCATTCCTCATAGATGGTATTGGAACATGATGATGTAATGAACTTTATGAATGACAAGGAGGGATCTGCATGTAGGCACAGAAAAGCCTACTCTAAGGAAAGAAGACTAACTCTTGAAACAGAAGGGGATAAATAACATGTGAGTTGAGTCTCCTTCTATCCCTTGTTGATCTCCCTCACCCCCAATTAAGCCAGTACCTGTCCAGACCCCTAAACTTGAATATATCCTTAATGAATTCAATTCTGGATGTTATTTTAGGGAAGGGAGAGAAACAAAAAGAAGAGAGCAAAAAGTTAAAGAAAAGAAGGGCTAGAAGGCTGCCCCACCAACTCCAGCACCAGGCTTGAAGACTATACAGTCTGACGGGAAGGCCTTTTATAGTAAGAAAAAGGCAGAGGTGTTTCAACTGCTACCAGAAAGATATATAGCCTAGGATATCCATTAGTGCCCCATAAATTCTGCTGCTCGGAATGCTGATATATTTCTAGTGATTTGTGATGTTTTTCTTTCCGGTTTTTGATGGCAACTGAGGTTTAATGCAATAGACCAGTTTGTTGAAGGTAAGCTATGTAGCCAGGACAATCTTAATTCCCTGGACTCAAAACCCTCATAGGTGTGAAGCAGCAAGTCTAGCTCACTTCCCAATTTCCACAGAGGTCCCCATTGGGAATATGACTTTCAATGAGGCATTTCCAGGGAAAATTCCATTGTTAAATGTGTTCTAGGAGAATCTCCCATGAGGCTTGTTTGGAGAAAAGTTTACTGATTTTTCACTTGAGCATGAGGTTTTGGTGGATCAAATCTACCCCAATGATGAAAGGTCAAAGGAAGACCCTCAGATCCCCTCTGTAAACCCAGAAGAGATGACAAAAGACAAGCAGCCAGCTAGAAAGGAACAGCCCAAAAAGGGGTGGGGGGAGGAAGTGACCTCTTCATCTTTTCAAGGCTGAGCTGCAGGTACTTAGCCTGTTACTGGCAGGCCCTGAAGGCCAGTTCAGTCCAGGATGGCTAGTGGGAAGAAAAGGCAGAAGGACAAAATGGACATGGAACTAGGCACAGAACTGTCAAGCAGAGAGCTATACAACCTTGTTCTATCTTTGCCTCTATAACCAAAGAGGAACCTACTTTATGATGGTAATCCTGGTCTCCCAGAGAAGTGCTCTGCCAATTAAGCACTACAGAAGGAAAGCTTGGGCCATCAGAGGCCTGCAGAAGAATAAAGCCTTCTTCTTTCCAAATACATTGCTGGCAATGTTGCCGTTGTTTACACTTCTGCCAGGAGTACACCTTAATGCTACAGACTCAAGTTTGAAGTATCTGATTTTTGAAGGGCAGGACCATGGTTGCTCCTTCTCACCCCAGAGTTGATTTGAGGATTAAGGGAATTAGTGTATGGGCAGATTCTCTGGACAGTGTCTGGTACCCAGTAAGCTCAACCTAAGTCATGGTTATATTGACGTGGTTGGTATGGCGGTTGCCCTGTGATGCTCAACTATCCACAACACACACATGACTTTCCAAATATTTTTAAAACAACAATATGCCTTGCTTGTATTTTTCATCTTAAATCTACCTCCATAGGGACAAGTCTAATCATATAATCGGCCATTTTTTTAAAAAAAAAATCTGAACATATGAAGCTATCTGTCCCCTTCTTCCTCACTTTTTAATCTTTGGGAGTGTTTTGAGAAAGGCTTCCCAATTTCAACACTGTCATCATTTTGGGTGGGGTAATTTGTGATGGTGCGGGGGCTGCCCCTTGTAGTGCAGATGCTTAGATGTTCCCTGCTAGATGCTGATGGCACACTTGGCCCAGTCTTAATAATCTAAAATGTCTTCAAACATTGCCTAGGATCCGTTAGGGGGCAAACAGCCTTTCACTGAGAACTAGTGGTCCTGAGTCATTTTGAAATAGACAAGCAGATCACAGACACAAGTTCTCAAACAGAAGCTGGTGCGCCCCTGCTGAGGGTTCCACTTATGCCGCAAATAGCATTTAACTAGCAGTGAGGTGAGACTCAGGAACTGACAGGGACAGTGAGAGGCTTAGCACTAACAAGCTATGGTGAGCAAAACGGTCCAAACTTCTTCACATACTCAAACTCAACATTTAATTTTCTGCAAGATCACCCACAATAATTACAAAGTTTCCATAACACAGCCTTAAAAGCTTGGAACTATGAGATCCATAAGAACTGATCTTTTATCTTTTTACCTGTGCTGTGTATTGTGTCTAACATAGCACAGGAATGTAAGCAATATTTTCTTTTAATTTCTAGAAGTATCACAGTAAAACTTTGCTGAAATTAAATTATTAAGTAACCCAATGGTGAGAAATGCAGATAACACTGAGACAGACCAAAAACTCATCTTGCTTTTAATCATGCATCCTTGAATTGAACATACTTGATGTCCATGTGATGACTAATGGTTTGACATTCTCAAACTAATGGGGAAATATTAGCTGGTAGCTGCCACTGGTTAATGATAGTTTGAGGGCAAAGAGCTGACATCTACATGACTCCATTTTGCTCTCTCTCTACCCGTCACACATGGTCCTTCTGAAGCATTAGCTATAGCCTGAATGGACAGCCTACCTGGAATCTCTGGTCAAATGCTGACATATGCCAGATCAACTAGGAGATTTCAAAGCCATTATCAAATACATTATTTCTCTGTCATATCCTTATGTCTTAAAGTTAAGACAAGCCAAGAAATGCACCCAGAGCTGTATTAGGATCTAATATCAGGTAACTGATATTAATAAAATAGAGTTCATATGAGAGAGACCACACATTCTTATCACCTTCTAAAATCCACATGATTTATAAAATATTCCAAAGGGGGGAAAAAATGACACTCCTATTTTAACTAAGTAGCTGGCTGACAAGGTTATTTCCTAAAGGTATGCAGTGCTGTAATGAAAGAATGCTGCACTGGTGAATCACACCCTGCGCCTCAGTTACTTGTCCCTTCACTTTTAAGATGTCATTGACAGGAATGACAATTCTACTACATGGTAAAGTGGGTGGAGCTACAGATAAACAAGGGAATTAAGTTTGCACGTTCAAGGTCATTTTCCTTTTGCTTAGAGCTGCCTCGATTCTGCCTTCTAAGAAGGAAAGGTTATGTTTCCATGCTATTGCCTGACCTCAGGAAAAGAGGGAAGGCTGAAGACTGGGTGAAAGAGGTGAGTGACATGAACCCTCTGGGGGGTACTTCCTGCCCTCTTTCCTTTACTTTTCAGTTGAGGACAAAATCAGAACCTTTGCACTACCCAGTAACTATGGATAACACATTCAACACAAAAAGATGGTGTTCCAAGTCATTTCTCTAATATTCTCAGACCTCTTTCTTCCCTTCCTTTCTTCACACTTGGTCTTTAATCACATTCCGCCTGGACCCTCATCCCAGAATCTCTAAGAGGCAGAATCAATCCAGATATAGAAGTCAAAAGACCCAATTTCTAGTCTCTTGCTCTTTTCTGCAAAAGCCGTGTGACTCTGAACAAGCCACTTCATCTTGCTTAGCTCACTCAGTTGTAGAAGGGAGAGGATCATTTGTGACCTCACAAACTTTCACAACATAAGCATCTTGTACTATTAGAAGAAATACTTACATTTAGAAAAAACAGTGCAAGGGAGTCACTGCATGTCATTTCAACAAGAAAACAATTATTCATCAACAAGCATGGTGATCCTCAGGCAGCTATATTCAAAGCTGGTCACACCATTCCACGGAAAAGGTAAGATACAGGCATCACTTACACTCCTTCCAGTCCCTCCACCTCCAACTCCAACTCCACCTTTTAAACACTGAAAAGGGTTAAGCGAGCAGCTATCATTTTCTCCCCCAAGAAGGTCCTGCCTAGTTAGCTAACATTAGAGATATGACTTAAGCTGATTTAAGAAGGTGACTGACCTTGGGATCAACCACGGAAAAGACAAGGGTGTCCATTTCCCTTTCCACTCTGTCATGGACCACATCTTGATCCTCACAAGACACTTTGGTCCCTCCCTCTTTTCCTGGTCTTTTCATGCTTTTACAAAATCCACATCTTCAAAACAAACACAAAGACTGGAAGTACCTCTCCAAAGGAAATTCCATATGCTCTTCAAACAGTGCCAGTCAACCTCTCAGGGGAGCAACAGGAAACTAACTGGGGACTCGAGGAGGCTAAAACACAAAAAGGCACAGGATTTTCTCCAGGATCCTACCTATATTCAATGGGGAAAGAATGCTGTAAGCCATAGTCCTTTCATCATCCCTAAAAGATCAGTTGATGGTGTTATAGACTTGAAGGCAGTAGCAGTTCCTGCCTCTTCTGTTTCCATTTCCCTAAAAGTCTCTCATCAGGCACGCAGTTGCACATATGTGTCCCCATTTCATTGATGTTGATTAAGTGATAACTACACCAACCAGAAGAGATCATATCAGCAAGAGAAAAGTCTTTTTCTGGAAGGTCAAAAAATGACTTTCATAGTTGTGATCTTAGGGAGATAAATTAATCTCTGCAAAACTCAGTTTCTTCATCTCTAAAATTAGGAAGAAAACATGACTTATTTAGCTCGCAAGATGTTTTTCTAAAAAATTAATTCAATAAGAGAAGTAAAAATTACTAATAGGAAGCATTAAAAAAAGCAGTCTCCTACATGTAAAATTAATCTAACTTATGCCTACAGTTGCAAAAGTCCAACAGGATTTTTAAAAATCTCTAGTATTAATACCTGAAAAAACAAAAAGATGGTTCTAACATGACTTGTCCCCATGTCAACATAGCTGCCTTTTTCCCCCACAGTCTGTATCTTTGCCTGAATCTGTCTCAAAAAGGTAGCATGATGCAACAGTGAATACTGTATAAAAGGTAAAATGCCATAGTTTAAATCACAAATCCATTATTCCTAGTTTTGTTGCCTTGAACAAAATAATGTCAATCATGAGGATGATAATCCTATACCATATACCTCCAAGAATTTCGTGTTAAATGAGAGTCATCTACTTATACTTTTATTATTTTCTGTCTCCCTTTTCTCTCACTCTCCACTTTCTCATGTTCTCTTTCCCCCTCCTTAACCTTATTATCTATTATCCTCTTCCACCCCTCTCTTCATTTCCTGTTCGTAAGTTAGAATTAAGTTTTATTATTTATTATCTAGATTTTTCTGATTATCAAGGAACTAACTGAAGTTGCCTTTTACTGTGATCATCTTCCCTGTGTCTGGCTTGAGTTTGTTGAATGCCTGAGAATCAATCCATTTCAAGATTCTTTCATGAGCTCCCTTTCATTCCAGAAAATGTTCCATCCCCATCATCTTCGCAACTGTCTCCTACTTATTTAATGAGTCCGTGTAGGCCACGTATGTCACATAAATGTGAGGCTTGGCTCTGCCGTTCACTAGCCGGGAAAGTTCTATCACCTCTTGGAGAATCCAATTCCTCATTTATAAGATGGGAGTAAGATATGTATCTCCTAAGGTAAGGAAGAATTAAGTCAATGAAGATACCACATAAAACACATGGCATAATGCCTGTTTATGGTAGGTACATGATAAAGAACAGGATAATTATGTTAAAACTAAAATTCAGTATTAAGTCTTCATCATTCCATGACTCACATTAATAATGGCAATTTGGGGAGCAAAATCTCAAGACAGAGCATTATTTCATGAACTACCTTGGAGAGAGAAATCTGTACAAATTGCTAACACTTACCAAGCACTTACTGTGTGCCAGACGCTTTTCTTAGTTCTTTATACGTGCTCACTCATTCCATCTTCAACCATCGTAGCAAGTGAGTACCATCATTCTTCTCGTTAAACACGAGGAAACAGAGCCTTCTAAGAGTGCTTCAGTTATTTTCCTAGGTTATCACAACCAAGGAGTGGCTGATCCAGATTCCAAACCTATGCCATCTAGTTCCACTGCTGGGACATGAGGCAGCTTTCAAACTCATGTTCCTCCAGAAAGAGGGCATCTTCTGGACCAAGTGGCATGTTGCCAGTAGTTTGTTACCATAATAAAGTAACCTGAGTCTGCTGCTTACTTTGCTTTTAATTTAAATGAGACTGGTGGCAACGAAATGGCCCTTGCTCCCCAACATTCTGGTTTTCTCTCTAGTGGAGAGAAATGAGGCTTCAGCTCTAACTTCTACATTCTATGATCTCCCCAGAAACAGACTGCAGATAGTCATTGTCCCTCAATCTCATCACAGGCTTTTTATCTGCCCTCAGAAAAGGAGGTGATGGAGAGGCGCCCACTAAGTGTGTGTGCAGCCAGACCATGAGACAAGGGGAGCTAAAGAGCTTGGCTGGGATGTGTGAGAAAGTCATCCACCTTGCAGCTGTCCCTGCCTGAACAGGACCATGGATAAACCAGAGTCCCTCTCCAGAGATCTCTGCTGGCACCTCGTCTACATTCTTTTCTGGAAAAAAAAAAATCTATCCCTGTGAAGAATGTACTGCCTTCTACAGGCAACTGCCAAAACCCCAACTGTAGGCAAATCCATCTGACAAAATCCCTTAACTGCTTTGATTCAGTTCTTAAAGGAGATTAGTTGTTGGGAGGTCATGGAGAAGCCATCCACGGCACAGTGCAGTGTGGGTTTTCAAAGCTTTCCCTACTAAGGGGATCTCCGGGCTCCAGGCCCCTTCCTTCTATGCTGTTTAATCAATGAATCAACAAATAGTTACTGAGCAAGGCTTCCCTGGGGTCTTCAGGTCACCTCAGATGTGCCTCTCTAGTTCAATAGCAGGAGAAAGGAAAACAGATTTTTCTGACTTCTCTTACAGTTTCCATTTATAAAACCAGAGCTAGTATAAAAAGACCACAGATCTCCTGTCCCTTTTTTCCCTTCCCTGGGCCCTTCTGGTTCACAAAGAAAAAGAATATGCCACACAGCTGAGACAACAGATCAGAGAAGAGACGGAGAAAAGGTGGGAAGGAGGAAGAAAGTAGGAAAAGAGGTCAGGGGGGAGGGAGAAAAAAAGGAAACAGAAGGAAGGAGGGAGTTAGGGAAAGGGGATAAAAAGAAGAGAAGGAGGAAGGAAAGAATGGGGAGTAATTATGAGAAGAAGAGAACTGAGAAGGGAAGAGGAAGGAAGGGAAGGAGGGAGGAATATAAGAAGGAAAGAACAGACATGTAGATTTCAGAAAGGTCAAAGGACACAGTAAACATGTAAACAATCCCTTCAGGAAATGCCTCTGGTGCCACACAGCCTCCATGTTCACCAGCTTGTTGATTATCACTGTTCTTTAGTATATGTAATTAGCTTTGAGAAGAACTAGTGACCACTACTTTTAAGTTTCTAGGACTAATATAAGTATGAATGTCTTATACTTTTAAGTGTCCTTCTACACTCAGTGACAGTGATAGGCTCATTGATAAAGCACATGTTGCCTCAATACCCATAATACCAGAAATCCTAAATACCATCACTCTTAATCACTGTTCTGAATGTGCATGAAAATAAAAAATAAGTAGTAATAAGACACTACTTTTGGCTCTTGTAGTATATGAGACATTACATTATGCTACAAATTGATCAGCATCTTACTGGTGATGACCAGTCCCTGTATGCACAACTGTTCATAGACATGACCAGCCTATGATGTGAACTGTGCTTGCCTGACACAACACTGAAAGCAGGACTCCACCTACCCATATGCTTCCTAAATCAGAAGTGTAATGAAACCAATGTGTGTTGAGCACTTACTATGTGCCATCCAGGGGGTAAAATACTGCCTATGAATTACCTCATTTAATCCTTTTGTAACCAGGTTGAGTCCAGAGTCCGGTAAAGGTAGTGCCCCCTGGAGGGGGTTTGCCCTCATTTTGCCCTGTATCACTTTCACCTGCCTATCGGGGTGTGTTGTTAGCCTCAATCTTCAGTCAAGGCTATGGAAACTCAGAGAGGTGGAGTCACTGTGGCCCGAATTTAAACATAGTGAAGACTCCAACTAGAGACAGACTCCAAAAACTATGCTCCTAACCACCCAGGGACTATCATTTTGTTCCTGTCCTTTAACCCGGAGAATCAAAGGCAAGAAAGGTAAAACAATGTATTATTAAAATGTACGCAAAGCCTTGCTTGGGCTTTGTGTTCTTTTATCTGACTTCAAGCACTCCTCTTCTCCCCAACCTGAATAAACTAGGGCTGCTTCTTTCTTTATATTTTGATAAGTTAGTATGAGAACAGCAAGCCAACCAAGAGACCACAGCAACCCATAATATTTTGAAG
This sequence comes from Scalopus aquaticus, assembly GCA_004024925.1. NCBI lineage: Eukaryota > Metazoa > Chordata > Mammalia > Eulipotyphla > Talpidae > Scalopus > Scalopus aquaticus. The sequence continues at coordinate 61,455 of PVIJ01002829.1, read as the reverse complement.
AATTCTTCAGTCTTCATGCAACAAGGCACTCCAGTACCTTAACATTTTAATAATAAAAATAACAACAACAACAACAATAAATAACTCTGAAGTAGAAGTACTACATGAACACTGACAGGTCTAAATGAAGAGTTTGCTGGATATTTATCAAGGGTTGATCAAGGATGCTGATATTCCTTTAAGGAGCTTCCATTGAGCTTGTACAGTATAACCTCATGTGCTGATTGGTTCCACTGGAGGGGGGTAGGACTAACAAACACCTGAAATTCTCCTGTCCACTGACATCTACATATGTGCAATTATGCATCCACTTGGAAGTATTTGTATGTTAAATGGAGGTAAGAGGTAAATACATCACTGCTCATCCTTCAGAGATGAGGCAATTAATTGTACCATTCATATCTAAGGGGTGACTCAAGAGACCAGCTCAGGTCTGCTTGACCTTGAGACACAACACACCTAGAGACCATCCTGTGCTTATACCTCCCGTGGCTGTCTGAGACGGTGACCCTGAGCCCGTGTCCCTAAACACACTGGATCCCCACTAGGCCCACCCTCCAAATCTGACTCCTGACTGCCCTCCTTCTCCCCAGTGTTGAAGGCCAGAGTTTCTTCTTTCAGTCCCTATTACTAAACCAGCTGCTGTCTTGCTACCAAACAAACCCTGGAGCTAAGCACCTCACACAGGTACGATCAGCTAGGGTTTCTCTCGTGGTTAAGGGCACATGTATGAATACCATAATTTGCACAGACAGACACCCTCTCAACCAGAGAAAGGTGAACTGTCTTATCACACAAGGCCCTGTGGCCTTCAGCAAAAGTCTGTGAGGACAGAGACCTTGAAGTGGGGCAGGGCAACCAATATTTGGATGTGTTCAAGACATACTACAGGAGTTCCTTCTAAAGTAAGTAACAGTTTTCAGAAAAATCCAAGTGATGAAACTATCCACAGATTCAGGAGGAGCAGAAACAACTGTATCACGTAAAAGCCAAGGAACAAAAAGACCCTTCCTCTTTCGTCAAAGCTTGAGGACTTCCAACCCACGGTTAGCATGGCCTTACACACAGGAAGCCCCGGAAGACACACATTTCCTTTTGGTTTTGAAAATAAAGGTACTTACCAGCGACAGTCCACACATCACCACACTTAGCCCAAAATGACATCGGTCACCCTTGTCCATGGAAGCAGAGAGTGGGGCCTGCCAAATTCATGGGGGAACCTATTGGGGTTGGTTGGAAATAGGTGAGGGAGGGGTGGGGTAGAAAACAATGACTTTCCCTTTAAAACTGAACCGAAGCTGATACCACATCACATGACCTTTTACCGTAATTTCTATTAAAATCATTTCATGTCTGGTTGCCTCTGCTCTCCTGGCTCATTTGTATTGTTTACAACAAGTCATTGCACTGGCAGTTAGTGGTGGCTGAATCCATGGTTACCCGTTTTTACATTCACTAGTTAAAAGGAATGCAGCTCCGCTGTGGGTTTCAGGGAGCAAGCTCTTAAGAAACCACAATCCAGCTATCAATCAGACTAATCTGAGAGAAATTAATCTGATAAACATAAGTATTGGTACATATTAAAAATTGATAGGAAGGGGGCATGGGCTTTTTATTGGGAGTTATAGAAGTGGGCAAACTGAGGTTTGACTTAAGAGACTAAAAGTCTTCAGTCTGTGGTCTCCATCTGAGAACACTCCATGTTGTGCATCTAAAAAGCTTTCAAAGATAAGGCACACCACCACCCTTTAAAACAAATCCATCTCCCTCCCCCCACAACATTTTGTGAGCATTTATTCTCCCCCCAACATTTGTAGGTTCTAAAGGGTGGTTACATACAGGTTTAAACAGACTGCAATCCCAGCAAAGTAACTTAAACAGATACATACAAGCCTGTAAAACACCAGATAGACAGCACTAGGTAGGATTCAATTAAGACAAAACCTCAGTGGAATGCTCTTTAAGATTCAATTAAAACTGCAAACTAATATGTTTTATTGAGAGCAAGAACCGTAGTAAGGTATGCATTCACTCCATTGTCCGTGAATTTAAGTGGTTCATTCTTTAAAAACATTCCCCGAAAATAAACTTGTTTCTCAAGATGGACAATGACCAACAATTATAATTCCTAATACAAATTCAGAAGTTTTCTAGTTTAATGCCCACAATGAATGGTCCCAGGAGTCACATCTAAATGCTAAATGAGAACAGCAAATAGTTAAAGCTAACATATTACAACCCCATCTACTGCAAAGTCACTGTATCAGAAGCTAGAATTGATTTGTTTCCTCAGAACGAATTGAAAATGAATGTAACACAACGTCGGAAAAATCCCTCCTGCCCTGCTAATCGGATAGCGTATATGGTTGATTGCAGTTTTGCCCTGGACAAGTGCTGCCTAAATCATACATACTTACACGTTCTGGGTTCTTCCAAGAGTTTGGTGCAGTTTCAAGGACAAACGTCTTAAGGAAGCCTCTACACTGTGCAGCAGGGAGCTAGCTTGCTCCAGTTTGATGACAAGAGCACAGTGCTAAGTCTTACAAGAGAGAAGAAGGGAACTTCCTGCGTGCGGAGATCTTGGAAAGTCTCAGGGTGAGAAAGGCTGCTCTCAATGTGCTGCTTGATTTGCTCCCTGGTTGTGTGTACACAGTAGCAGCTGATCTGTGTTTGCAGCCCTGCAGAAAGGAACCTTTACTGAAAACCAATGGTATCACATTTCAGCCGAGAGGGTGCCAAGTGCTGGAGAGCAGAGCAACCTTTGACAACTTCACACAATCCAACCCAGCAGACTCACCACAGGTCAGAGGAGTGTGGAAAGCCTCTCCCCACCAGGTCTGTGTCCCAACTGGGGGGTGTTAGCCCAGTGCCTGGGAAACCAAACACCCCTATGGCTGGACTCTGACAACAACACAAGCTTTTACCTGAACTCAGCCTAACAGAATCTCTATTTCTGCTGTCCTGACCTGCCATGTACTGTATTTTCACCAAATTTTTGAAAGTGAATCCCAGTTTTTATTATATATTTCCCTCTGTTGCTGATGTGAACCTTCAGCTTCACAGGGTGTTACTAATCCTGTGTTGAGTGGTTAAGACGCCACTCCTGTGTTCCTCACAAATTAACAAACACAGGGGAGAATTATTAATATAGGATGGGGTAGTAGGGTAGCTCATTCGGGATTCTGCCTCTCCACTCAGAGGCTGGGGGTTTTAAGGACTATTTGTTGGGAGCCATTTTATTATTGTTCATTTTAAGTGGGGGTGCCCTCAACACCCCACTCAGCAGAACAGACCCATGATAATGAGTTTCTCTGGATGGTGAGAGCAGGCAAGCAATAAGAACATGGGGCATGCTGCTCCATAGTGGAAACCCCTTCTTCACCACTCTGAATATGGAAGGGAATGGAATTCTAGAGCTTGTTCAGGCTAAGAGAGGGGGTGCTGGTTGTCATACATTGTGACAAACACCCGTTAACCACTTCACCATCTGTGTGTCCCTCACTGGCCTTCCTCTCCCTTCTGCTCTGACAACAAGTCTAGGTTATGGTATATTATATGGTATTTTCTCACTACTGTTCGTTTTACCTCAAACGGCAGGAATCAGAAGTGACAGTTTAACAAAAGGCCATGTGAAACGTGTCGGGCAGCGCAGGGGAGGTTTGCCACCTTATCTGAAAGCCTCCAGGAGCAACTGGTGAATAATCCAAGGCCTTTGCTTTTTCATTTTGGCCACAAAATAATGCTAATTGCCTTACATTTGAGTGACCATATAGTATAATGAATAGAGCCTGGGCTCAGGTGCTTGATGGATTGAGCTTCCTGTCCTAACCCCACTACCTTCTACCTCCATGAGGCTGGGAGCTTCTTAAAATCTCTGAACTTCTGTGTCCTCATCTGTGAAATGGAGGCGATATATACTACCACAGGAGATGATTGTGAAGATAATGAATATAATTAGCATTAATTAATATTGTGAAGATAATAACATTAGGACGATTTAAAGGATAACTCCTATCAAGGGTTTACCAGAAGAGAGTCTGGCATGCATGCATTATACATATACCAAACCTCATAGAGCCAAGGGGGTACAAGGTCAGGGGGTACAAGGTCACCTGAGCCAGGGCCCCACTCTCAAGAACAGTGCTGCAATGCTACCTCTCTCCTTCTTCCTCCTGTAATTTTTGGGATCTCTATCCTTAAGCACAGACACTTTTAAACACTTTACCTTATTGGAGCATCCTAAAAATCCCATGAGGTACATGGAACTAGGCCCCATTTGCAAATGGGAAAAATAACATATGCGGAGGTAAGGGTGACACAGGCAGTAAGCAAATGGCAGTCAGAATGTCAACCCAAGCTCTGATTTCATCATTACTTTTCAGAGAGGACATTCAAATTCTCCATGTAGCATTCATTTTTAGTAGAGTTCTGGATTGTGCACGAGACTGTTAAGATCACAGCACTCTCTCTATAAATATACATCTACACATATATAGAACCTCCCTAAAGAAAGTGTAATCCCCTCAATGAGAGAGACTCTATCTCGGAATTATTTTGTATAATCTAGCAGAGCTAGTGTGGTGCTAAACATGCTACCTGTATAGTGAATTTTCCCCAACTTAAAAGAAACTCAGGCTGGGTAAATTTTATGACATACAATCAACCTCAAAGAAAGCAAGAACTCCTCAACAAATAACAGTTTGGAGGTTATTGGTGGCCTTCCAGTGTCATGTTATCTATGTCCTCAATTACTTCGAAATAATTAAATACATGTCAAAGTGTTTTAACATTAATTCATAACCACCCCAAATTTCTTTCATTTGTTTGGCATAGATGCTGTATTTGAAGCCCTGATGAATTTTAGTAAGAGGGATTAAATATTGACTTTTCTATTCACACTTGATTCCAAAATATTTGGATATCTAGGTCCAGTTGAGTTTTAGTTTCACAGATCGCAGAATGCAGAATGCCACTGGTCATTATCAGAGCTGAGCAAGTGGCCAGTGTTTGCTAGAATCCAAACTTTTTAAAAAATTCTTGACCCATCACTTCATTTTATTTTTTAAAATGTCATCCCTTTCTGATAGAAAAATTGGCCAGACATTTATTAGTGAATCACACATAACAAAATAAAAATATTCTTGAAAGAGATCTGCATGGTATCTAGAACTTGTATTGAATTAATTAGTTCTCTTAGACCCTGGGATTCTTTTTAAATGGATTTTACATCATAATTTTATAACTACTTACTGCCAACAATATTTTTTTTTCAGCCTTAACAAATGTCCAGGGAAATTTGGATAAATATCAATGCCATGGCAAAAGTACCGATAGGCAAGGTTTGAAACAAAGAAGACAATTATTGAATACATTGTTTTTGTTTCCAAAGTCATGCTCTTGTTTATTTAGACAGGCTGTGGCCATCTGTAGGGGAGAGTAAATATGCTCCGCACGTACTAGCAGCGCATACGTTAGAATGATCAGGCTGGTTGGCATACTCCGCTTTCCACTGGCCAGCTGCGTACTATTTCCTGCTTCCCTCCTAAATAAAGTAATTTGTAAAGTACTTGCCACACTTTTTGAACCACAGTGGACAAGAAACATGCCTCCCAAAGACAATTACACTACCAAGGAGCTAAACAAATTGACCCAGAACATATGAGACCTGGTTAGCCCAGAGAACTGTTTGACAATTATCCTCACCACTAACACTGACTAGTCTCATTCAATCTACAACCATATTGGAAGCAAATGCTTTATAGTTCACCTTTTTACAGATAAGAAAATTTGAGAGAATTTAATCTTTTCTTGGACTGCTACAAGCAATCAGTGACCCAGTAAAAATTCAAAGTTGACACTCTGATTGGAAAATTCTCCCACACAAGGTACTGAACTTTCCCGTTGGGAACAATGTACACACATCAGTTTCCCTTTTTTTCCCTTTTGGTTTCATATCCCACAGCTCAGTTCTACAAAGGGCACACACACATACACAGGCAACCATGACTCCTAGTTCTACCTTCAACTGCCTTTCATCTTTTCTTCTCTCACTTCTTGACCAATTATTTCAAAGAATAATTTTCTCTCCATTTTTCCTCACTCTCTATCTTATCAGTGAATTTGGCTGTCAAAAGTCTTATCACAGATCATACACTTGGTAGTATTGCTAACATTTCATTATTACAAGGGGGGAAAAAAAGCCACAGACTTTGTAACCAGTCTCTAAAAATCCTGAAAGTCCCCAAAAATTCCTTTAAGTTACCCTGCAATTGTTTCCATCTGCCTTTTAAACTTTCAGGGCTACCTGTGCATTCTCTTAAACATTAACCCTCCAGAGTCTGAATAAATGACAAACCATCCCTCACTTTTTCTGCCTTTATGTTAAGTTTATCACTTGTATCATAATAGAACTGTTTTTCACATTTCTTTCACCACTGATGTAGACTATTTCACTCCAGTAAGTAGCATAGATTTTATGGCCTAGTCTAGGAAAGTAATCAGCATTTAAGATTGTTTTGTGTGAAAAAAATATTTTGAATATTGAATAATTTATGGACATGTAAAAAGAAAATTAATACAAAGTTAAGTGACTAAATTTCATGAGGTTTTCATTTCAAACCACTGCACCCAAACTCATTGACTGCATACTAATAGTTCTAGTCACAGCAATAAGGCCATACTAAGTAAATGCTTAGTTTAAAGACTAGACATAAACAGAAATCTAGTTAACTCTTTATTAATTCCTTATTCATCAACTACTTAATTCAGAATCACAGGGGGAAGGTAAGTTGGAGACCATCTAGTCAAATTCCTTCATTTTAGGAATGAAGAAACAAAGATTTGCTGTTCTCTGATGAAGCAGGTAGCCAGAGCTACCATAAACTCAGCTTAGGACTACTGTGACAGATCCTTAGCTGAAGATGACAGTCAGAAGTACATACATTAGCTAAGAAAGATCAAATTTCGCACTCTAAACATGACTGATCTAAAACATCACCAGATATTATGTCCCATTTCTACAGCCTTTGGAAAATAAATGTTTGTGGTAAATAGAAAATGAATTTCTAATAACTGAATTAAACTGTTCATCTAAAGAGCCAACTTCAGTTTTCTCTCCATACATAGTACTTGTGTTTACTATAGCTCTATTTCCACAGTTTCTAAGGAGAGCTATAACTCACTAACAATTTCCCTGATTTATATTTGAAAACATACAGGGTATGAAATGATTTCTGCAACCTTCCATTTTCTGCAAGAACACTGGGAGACAGAAGACATAGTCCAAAAATCATGTTGGATTGCTTGTTACAGCTCCCTTTTTAATAAAAATGTATGATAAGCAATTATACATGCTCCACCAAAAAAAAAAAAAAAAGGTGATTATATTTTTCCCCATTCAGAGAGGAAAGAAGAAAAACAGAAGAGAAGGAGAGAGATGAGGAGGCAGGTGAGGAAACTCTAATAAAAGAATGTATTTTCATATAATACTTACATTGTAAAAAATTGCCTTCTGGAGTAATAAAATGCAATAATGATTCTTCCAAAGAACGGTGTATGGATAATGTATGGTTATGGATTATAACACACCATACAAATGTTAGTTATCCTTGTTAGTATTTAACATATATGGAAATTTGCTACACAATCTATAATTGTGCTAATAAAAACAGGTATTCATGAATATAAATCATATTGGTCATAAAGTCACCCTTATTAATCTAATATATCTTAGCATGAGATCAAATTTAAATAGGCTACTCTGGAAACATAGATATTTGGAAATCTGTTTAACCTACCACATGTGTCTATCAGAATAGCAATACAAAAGTTTTGCTAAGCTTCATGGAAACTGAGCATCCTGAATTTGGGTCTTCCAGACAGTAAAAAGCACTGCCAGATAGGCCTATCTGTCCAATTTTTAAAATTGCATAAAGGAAATAAAATAAGTACATTCATTAAGTAACTTCATCTTTAGAATCCTATCCACATTATTTATTTTATCAGACATGTCATCTGAAACAGATATAGGGTGTAGAGGTCAATATAATATATTTCAATCTTCAGTGTCATGCATTTTATCACAGGGATTCCAAACATGTCCAGCCCTCTTTTGTGGTAATGGTGTTCATTCTCGTTTCATTGAACAAAGTCTCCATCATAAGAGAAACATAAACAGAAATCAGAATTAAAACTACCAGTGATTCTACTTCCCACTCACAGGCATTATCAAACAAAATGGTATAAATACACTATCAAATATCTGTACGTGATATATGCATCAGAGAGAGCATGCAGGTGGGACTTGCGCTCAGTGCGGTGGAGGAGGTAGGCTGAGGGACATTCCACAGTTGGAAATCGTCAACGTTGGACAGGAGTGGTCTCTAATCTTTAGGAAACAGAGGAGACCGCTGTGGTCTCCTTACCTATGTGATCACAGCGCACCCAGTCTTAACCTGCCCATGGTAAGCACATCAGGGCATCTTATCGAAAGATCTGCAAAGATTTTTCCAGTTACATGAACCTAAAGTTCTAAAACCATAGGGCCGTGTGTCTACATTATACTTTAAAAGACTGCCTTATTTTCTATAATCACCTTTCAAAGAAGGCCCTCCAGGCCTTGGCTCTCCTTGTAGTCACCACCACCACTGATCCCAATACAAAGGACAGTTATAAATTAGCTTCAAAATAATCAAAAGAAGTTGGTTCTAGAAAAAGAGCCTTAAATTCTCCCATAGCACCCCACCCTATCCACCAACTTGAAAATGTGGGGGCACCTACTACATAACCCCCCTGCCATTGCAACTCCAGGGGCGATGCTCATCTCAACATTGAATCACAAAGGCTTGTGATCGCACAGCTTTAAAACACTGACAAAAAAGTGACCAGAGAAATAATTTTTGTTTGCCTAGGAGTCCCTAGCACCTTATGTTCACTTTCTAAAGATATTTTAAATGAATAAAAGATCACAATAATACCAAACTTGGTAATCATTACTTCCCAACGACAGATGCTATTGCTCATGAAGAAATTTTCAGTTGGTTTTCTCCTACCAGTGGCTCAATTGAAAGATTCACCAACTGCTCCCTGGAGAAAAGAGAATATCTGCATTTAAATGGAGATATAGTATTTCCAAATGCACAGTACCTAGAAGGCAGATACTGTCAAGGTTTCTTCATGAGAATAACTCAAATTGTATCAGGTACATTTCAATGCCTTAGCCATCTCCATTTCATAGAGTTCATTCTGTTTCTATAACATTCTTTTTCCTCTGTGCATTCTTTGTAATATTTGTCCAGAGAAGTTAAAATTAAACCCTGCTCCACAGCAAGTCCTCACACTAACAACAAGCAATTACTACTGTACATATCATTTCTGATGTGTGCAGAAAAAGAGACCACAGAAATGTTAAATAATTGAAAAGTATAATGACTTAATAGAGTAGTAAGCTTAGTTTACAATGCAGCCAATTTAAAGCCATAAAACTACTGTGTAAAAATTTTATCTTGTGGTTGACCATTACATAGCCTATCTATTATTCAAAAGTATCTCAACAGTGTTTTTCTTCATTAATGTGGCTTTTGGCACTTCCCTTAAAATCCTTCTATTCCTGCAGATTTTCCACAATTTTGAAACAAATGCAAAAATCCTGTCTCACATCCTAGGATAACAACATCTTCAATGTCTAATTTGAATCAATTTCATCGGTCAGTGTTTAACTTTCTCGCATACGATTTTTTTTTCCATTATCAGAGTCAAGCACGCAGACGTAAAAAAAAAAAAAAAAGGACCAAAGCTACTTGTATTGGTACATCTGTAAACAAAAGGCAAACCGCATAAATAACCCCCTTTCCTGTGACACACTAATCCAGGGATTTGTCTGCATTAGAAAATGTCATAGGGCATGAGGAAAGTTTTGCCTTGAGTGTTCAGCTAAGGTGCCTAGCATGTCTGCGAAGGAGAAAAAAAGAGACACTTAGGATCAATTTAAAACATAAGCCCATTACCTCTGGTAGGCTCTAGCTAAAATTCTCGCTGCAACCGAATGTCCCTGTAAATAAGGTTACAGAGAATAGCATTGGGATATTCTCAGCCACTTCCCTCCTCCCCTGCCCCCAGCCCTTCAGCTGTCTGCACGCTTAGTTATACCTTATCTTCCTGCCCTGCCATTCTCATGCTGATTCAAATTCAGAACTCAAAATGAAAGATGAAATATCTCAAAGATCACTTAATATTGAAATACTGTTGCAGTAATAAGAGGTGCTCAGTTGGAGATGGGAACATGGTACTCTCTGGGTAACCTTTTAATTTCTGGAAAAATTGTACAGAATAAATTGAGCAGCACACACCTAGAAAGCTAATTGATGAATCTGCTCTATTTTTTTTCCACTGTCACCCATCAGAAAGTTCCTTTCTCCCCTTACAATTCCCATTAAAGAAGATCAGCAGTTTTTAGTACATACCAGGCATGGAGGAAAAAAAAGCTTTTGATTCATTACAGAAAAAAAAAAATAAAGGCACTTTAGTCTATATTCAGCACCCCAGTTAAGAGGCAGTTTTTTATGCAATATGATTCCATTCTCAATATGCACTCTTCTACTTGCAGGTAATGCAATGTTGAAGAATTATCAGAACTGTTTTAGAGAAAATAACAAATACATCCAAAACAGACACATAAATATTTGAAAGATCATCTAGGCCTGTTCTATGATAGGCTTGGTTCTTTGCCTATTTGAAAGGAAAGAAGGCCAACCAAAGTCACCTCACGTCTAGCTACATTCCCTGTCAGCCAGCCCATGGCTCAGAGTTGAGTGAGGACTTTGAATTTCCCTCTCTTTCCCACAGTGATAGAACCATTTTTCAGCTTGGTGAACTCATGTTGATAACACCCAATCTACTGGACAGGAAAAAAGAAAAAGAACACGACATCTCTCCCCATCTCATTCCCCTGCCTCCCCTCCAGAGCATTTCTTCCTCTTTTCTCTTGCCTGCTGCTTCTGAATTTGGGCATTTTCCAAACACTCCCCTATTTGGTCTTTGGGCAGTGTGAGAAACAAAGGAGAGTTTCTCTTCAAAACTAGACCAAGTCATTCAGCTGCTCCGAAACACTTGATAACATGTGCTGGTCTCTTGATCTTGCCTTAAAGTATTAAGCAGGAGTGTTTTGAAAGTAGTGGGAGGTCCTATGTGACCTAGCAGCTTCTCTTAACTCACATGCTGAGAATTTCTTTTTACTTTTTTTTTTTAAGAAAGAGCAGCAAGAAGGTGCTATTTTCAACATTGCCCTCTGGTTTACGTTAGCAAAATCATTTGCTTTCAGGATATGCCTTATTGTACAGCCACTGGTACTGGTACTACAACACAGAGCAAATGTGCTTCCCCAACACACACAGACCCGTGTGGCGATTCACCTCACACAAGCAAACACAATAAATTAACACATACATAGTCATACATAGTCATTCCGCAGCACTGAGGCGGCTGGGGGTGGGGGTGGGGTTGGGTTTGCCAGACCCTTCATACTCTTCCAGAGTTGCTCCTTGCTCCTTAAGATTCAGTGTGTGTGGGGAGGGGATGGGGGGGGGGGGTTGTGCAGCTAGGAAAAGACTGCTGGAAGAGAAGAGAAGGGGAGGAGGGGCAATTTGCCCTCTGTGTCTTTCCCTGAGAATCTCCTGTCACCAGACATGGAATTTGGGGTTGGGGGGGTTGAGGGTGGCGGGTAGTCTGTCCTGCAGATGCTTCTTCCAGATTTAAGGGGTAGCAAGGGGAGGTGGTTGGAAAGACTTCAATGATGGCCTGGGTGACCTCCAAGCAACTTCTCAAAGTCCCGGGGGAAGGTGAAGGGGTTGGGGAGACAGGAGGGAATGAGGCATAGAGGACAGGAAGAAGGCACCCAGGAGCAGCAGCCACCAGCAGGCTCTCCCAGCCCCTGACAGCAGTCTTCAACTCTGACACCAGCGTCTCCCCAGCCACCCCTTCCCCAGGCCCCCTCACCCCAGCAAAACAGAAGCCTGTCCCCCACCCCTCCCGTGCCAGAGCCCTGACTCTGGGCCACTTTAGGAGGCACTGAAGTCTCTATCCCGGAAGGGGGAGGGGAAAGGTGTTTCAAGAACAAATCTCATTGACATTAGCATTTCTCCGTGTGTCTAGCTGCACACCCGCCGACAGTTTTGCAGGCACAGTAAGGCAAGCCAAGAGAGGTGAACAGTACTGAGGGTCGTGTGATGGCCAGAGGCATTGCTTTTATTATTACTATTTACTGGGGGGAGAGCTTTTTTTTTTCCCTAAGAGTCTCTAAACAAGTGAAGGGGGAAGGGGGTGGGGTGGGGGGAGCGCTAGAGCTTTCCCCCAGCACTGCCCATCGCGAATGCCCCAGATGCCAATGTCTGTCTCCAGATGTTGATGATAAGGATTTGGACCAGTTACCTTGGCCGGGTCAGAAGGGCAGCAGGTTAGGCAGGTGAGTCGTCGGGGATTTTAAAGAAGCCGAAGCCGCTTTCTTGGGCTAGGAAAGTCTAGCAAACCCCCAGGCAGGAACCTTGCACAGCTCACACACGCCTCCTTTCCCCGGGCTCCCGCGACCTCGGCCGGCGAGGGGTGCGGGCCGGCCGACCGGCGGCCAGGGCCCGGCCCCCCGCTCGGCCCCCGCGGGCGCCCGGCCGGCCTGGCGCGGGGTCCGCGTTCCAGCGGCGCTGCACTCACCGAGCCGGGCGGCGAGGGGCCGAGGGGCGCCCCCCGCTAGCCGGAGCGCCGCGGCGCCTCCCTTTGCTCTTGGTAGCGTCGGTCCGCACTCCCTGTGACCCAGGACGTCATGCTGCCTGTCTGTTTTCTCAATGATAACTTGGCAGCAGAAGAGCGAGGCTGCCAGCTTCTCCTCGGGTGGGTACGTGGTAGGTGCACGTTTCTGTTTGCATGCCTTCCTCGCTCGCTTGCTCTCTCGCCCGCTCTTGCTGGCTTTTTTTTTTTTTAATAAAGATCTATATTTTTATTTAAAAAAAATGCCCGGCACGGTCAGGATTTGATTGCATGATTGCGTGGGCATAATTGACGCCTCTGGGTGGGGATAGATGTGTGTCTGTGCGTCTGGGGTTTTTTTCCCCTTTAAATCCCTGCTCCTGCCGCCGCCGCAGCCACTGCAAACGGCAAGCAAGCATGCGTTCATCTTTTGTCTTTCATTTTACCTTCAGGGTGACATTCAGTGCCAACTGCTCCCTTTTGACCGTCGCCAATCCCCGCCTGGGCAAAAGGCATTTTTTAAACCGAGGTGGGGGGAGGGGAAGGAAGAATCCCGCAGCCCCAAGGCTGGGGGTTTCCATGCCTTCCACTCCAGGATCCCCAAACCGAACCTACCCACCTCCCACTCCTGCAACCCCCCCTTTTCCCTTCTACCCACCGGGCCCAGGCAGAGAATCGGCACCGAGGCAGCGGCGAGCATCCACCCAGGGCCAGACAGTCATGCTCGCGGCTGGTACTTGCTGACTCGCATCTCTCAGTTGCCTTCCCAGAGTGTAGGCCTCTCACCACCCAGCCGAGCTATTTTTGTCTCCTAGAGATGTTCTTTAAAGCCTTTAAAAATGGGGAGGGGGGCAGGGAAGAAAGAGAGAGAAACAAACAAATAAAAACCCAAGCCCCAATTAGAGGGGGCTCCATAAACACCTCTTGAAATTTGGAGGGGAGGGGGTTTCCTGCAGCTGACCCACTGGGGAGTTTGAAAGAGCAGAAGGGATAACTAGGTTTTATTTGAATTCTTCTACAACAGCAGGAAAACTTTTCTTTTGAATACAAAGAGATGATTGCCGGCTATTTATTCCCTATTCCCTGTCTTTGTCATTTTTATAATTATGTTCCCTAGAAGCCCCAGGAAAGGTCTCAAGAATAACCCTTAATATTTATTTCTGCAAACATGAGAATGCATTTTAATGGTGTGGCCACATGACAGCATAGCAGAGTGCAGGTCATTTTATGATATTTAGCTTGTGCTATTTGTACATTGTTGGTAGGTTTTATGTAGCAGCAATTAATCATAATACTGTGTATATTCATCACCAAGTGTATATGATCAAAAAAAGAATATCTAGCACCACACTTAACAAATACTTCGCCATTCTTTATCACTCATTCCCCATTGGGAGTAGCAGAAAGGGCTTAGGAATTTTTTTCCCCCAAAACCTCTCCTTGACCTTGTAACATCATGTATTTGGTAAAGTCCCTATCCCTGCCGATTCTACATTCCTAAAAGATGACCCCAGAAGCTGAGGTTGCAAAAAATAAAGCATAGAGGTGAGCGATGAGTCCAAAATGCAAAGCCAATGGGAAGAAAAACTTTTGAACTCATCTAATATCATTTGCAGCTGCTGTCGGTTTAAAAATAGTGTACCTATTTGCGAGGTTGGCTAAGTTTAATGAAAATAGCAAGTAACTGGTTAGGTCTTTTCCCTTTAGATTCACAGACCAAGAACCACTAGCAAATTCCACAGGGGAGAAGTAATTAGGCAAAGACCAGATAATCAGATCAGAGAAGAGCTTTTCAAAGCCAACCTGAGAGGAGCTCAGGCCTACTGACTAGTAAACAGACACTGACACAGGAATGGCGCCGCCCACCTTTAACCAGCAGACAGAGCACTCTGCCTGTCAGTGTCCTTGGAATGCCTGAGGATGACGCTGCGCACTTCTGTACCTGTACAGTGCTTAGAGGTGATCGGTGTTAAAGATGATTCTAAAGCTAGGGCCTATTCAGGACTCCAGCTAGGCATCATCTGTCCATGTTACTGCTAACTTTTCAGTAACTATCCGAGAGGTGTTTGTTAATATTCAATCTACCAGCCTGCCCTCCCTTGCTGCTTTTTTTTTTTAACTCATTAACCTCAAGATTGGACCCTTAAAGTCCCACTGCAAAAGGAAAGAACAATAAAAAATTGACTGACTTTAATCCCTTGAATTCTTTTTTTTACAACAAATACCTTCCATGCTGTGTGTTAGAAATCCACAGGCCAGTGCAGACCACCAAGTAGTTCCCTTCCTGGAGCATGAGCAAAGGGTATATGCAGAGGATTCAAGTTCTCTAGAGGTTTGAATAGTTCCTTTCTGAGCCCATGTTCTCTAAATCCAACTCCTGCTAAGAATGGTTCTCCCCTCCCCCTTCCCTTCTGGGAACCACTAATTGCTCTTTTCATCTAAACATTTATTTTTGTTTTATTTAATTCATCTGTTTGTTTTCTCTATATGCCACATACAAGTAAAATCCTACTGTGTTTGTCTTCTTTAGCTGTCTTGTTTCACGTTAACCAAGTTCAGATCTCTATGACTATTTTCAAATCTGGCTTTCCCCTAAATGAAATGTTTACTATTGTAGCAGGTTCAGTTCAACTTTCCAGCCAAACCAAGGGGCATAAAAATGCTCTAGGGGGAATAGAGTACATAGAAGCCACTCTTCTAAATATTATTTGTGTTTAGAACTTGTAAATTTCATTCAGGCTTTTCAAAAACAATACAAGAGAGGGATTAAAGGTATCCCTGTTTACACAAGGAAATAGAGGCAGAGAGAAGTTAAGTCATTTGCCCCAAGTGACACAGCTGGGAGTCAAATCCAAATGACTTAAGCCCTCACTATAAAGCCACCACCTGCCTGCCTACCAGTCTACCTGCCTGTCTGCCTGCCTGGCTTCCTTTCCAACTGTTCATATCTTAAACCCTTGGTTCAGTCCAACAGGACACTAACCATCTATCTCCCATCCTCTTCACTACTACTGCAATGTGATTCCCCACAGATTCAATACCTTCTTTTGCCTCTTTGCTATTCACCAAATGCTATCCATGGTTTAAGGCAAAATTCAAAGCCTACTCTGCCCACAGAGCCATTATTTGTTATTATTGTTCATTCCCTCTCTGTCCCACAATCTTCACTCCTACATATGATATCACTGTGTTTCTGGGGGTTCTTCTTTCCTACTCCCTCACCCCCCCCATCCCTTTCTGACAGTATTGTGCATTGTGTTTTGTCCCTTTTGCCTGACACAGTGCCAAGCTCAACACTGCTTCTCATGCATTAATTGTCACAAAATGCCTTTTGAAGAGCTAAGATGCCACTTTTTAATTTTACATAAATTGAAGTTTTACACAGCAGAAGTTTTAAGTTTTATCCTTTTAACTGGAGAAATTACAAGCTTGTTTCTCTATATATCAGACAGTCCCTAGGAAAAGACCAAGTAAGATAAGGGTGAAATTATTTTATTAGACACATATATTCCAAAGGGGTAGGGCTTAAAGATTGTGGGGGGGGGGGCGTGGTGGGGGTGGACACATAGAGTAGATAATTGTACCATTTGCAAAGTTATTCTAATTTAATCATTGTGACTTTTAGCCATTACAAGTCTTCCTTTGCTATATTTTTAAGTTTCTGAGTGCCAAGAAATTAATTTTTCTGGTAAAAAACATGGGGAAATAAGTGGGGCCAGGAGATTATAATTTGATCTTATATCTGCTACAGTGTCACTATGTGATATCTGGCAAGTTATTTAATCATTCTGGGCCTCAGTTTCCTTCATGCACTGGAGAGGTTTAATTTTCAAGACCCCTCCAACTCTAACTTCCAAAAGTCTGAAATGGAGAGGAGAGAAGAGGGAAAGGACTTTCAGTTTGGTGAGAGAGTTTTTGGAGGATACAAAAAAAAAAAATGCTGAGGAGTTCAGGTTAACAAGGAACACATTCCTAATTTCTGAGTACAGTAAAAGGTACGTAGCTCAAAAAATAATCCATACACAAGAATATGTTCAAATTTACATTTTTTTAAGATAGGTACCTTTTACAGGAGATAAAATTGTTAATAACACATGTGCCAGTAGCCCAGAATGTTATTAGTCATCATCCATGCTTGCCTACCGCTTACTCTCTTAACTCCATCAGGTTGTTGTACCAGACCTCATTTGATAAATATGGATTTGAACCAGTTTTGCCTGGATGCCTTAGATGCATGTGTGGCTTGAATTAAATCATGAAATGAACTGAGCCCAGGTCTACTATGGCCTCTTACATATTTCCTGGTTGTCACTGACTGAGCAAGCCATTTTCCTTTCCTTATTTATCTTTCTGTATTAAGTACTTATGACTCATTGACCTTCTCACCAGGTTCTCGATAGGATAGAATGAAACAGCAGAAGGCAAAGCACTCGACCAACACAACAAAATATTATCATGGGAGACATGCCTCATTTTACACTGGAGTTGTGCTTCTAAAATTTTCCAAAGATAATAGAGTATCTGGGGATAAGAATTCAGATTTCCTGGCTGAGAATCTAAATTTTGACCAGATCTCACTCAGCATAGGACTTCAGGAAGTCCTATAATTAATTAAGGGTGGTATCAGGATGATGGTATTTCTGTTCAACTGTCTTGACCCTGCCCATATTCAAAAGACCTGGCCCAAACTGTGGTGAAGCATTAAAGTTAATCAGATCAACTAGGATCAAGGTCATTTGAACATTCATTTAAAATAGAAATGCATACCATGCATACCATGACATGAAAGAATGAAAACAATTTCACAATAGGTGGAGATCTTCAACACAGAAACCATGATAGCTGGGGAGCCATGGGTAGCTTATTGAAAGTCTTAAGTTTGTGAGTGTGAGTGTACTTTGTTCTCAAAAGAAGACCCATGACTTTTATCACATTCTCAAAAGGGTTATTGACTCCAAAAAGGTTAAGAACCACTAATGGAAGAACAGTTTATTTTAAAATTGAACTTATAGAGAGTATCATTCATTTAAGCAAAATGTCACACCAACTACAACATGGATTAGGTGTAATAATCACCAGTATTCAGGATGTTGGCCTTGAGACACAATAAAAATTTCAATCACCAAAGAAATTTATTTTCAAGGTATTTTACTTAACTGATCTAGGGAAATGTACCCAGTTTTTAGAAAGATTTGAATATTAAATTAGGAAGAGGTTTCTGGTTTTGTTTAAGCTGGCTGGACACTCCTCTGTATGCTAGCAAGGTGAATTCACGTGGGAAAATACTCAGTGTTTGAGTGGAGCAGATAGGGTAAGCTGCAACTGTTGGGTGGCAAAGAAGAGGGCCCTGACAACATTTTAACAGTGGGGTGGGCAGCAGGGATGAAAATCCCATTTGGTGGAAAGTAGAATCAGACTGAAGTGTCTGGCTTGGGCAATTGAATTCACAGTAGTCTATAAAAGAGTTATAAATAAAGACAATAATGAAGTTGATTCAGGATGTGTTAGTTTTAAAGGCCTGTGGGACAGCCAGACTTCACTGGTGTTGGATAAGATTTTGAAGAAATCTGTGTGGGAGACAAGTGTTTGGGAATCACTTATGAAGTGGCAGTGGCTTAAGCTGGTAATAAGAATAGGAATAGAAGGGTAAATGTTTTAGCAGTATCTGAAATAAAACTGCATTAAGTAAATCTAATTTGTAAAATATGAAATGATCTAACACCCAAGCACAACAGTCTTGAGATTTTAAACATTTATAGGTACCTGTATGTGTGCCATAAATTTCTGAACCGAACTATACATCTTAGATTTTATTTTACACCTGGGGGCTACTGGAGTTCTTTCATGTCAAGACTCTATTTTCCATGGCGATAGTACATTCCTGCCTGGTTTCAGAAGGGAGAAAGAGTTTTCCTTGGCAACCAGGTTCAACTGGAAAATATTATCAAGGTGTCACCTGATGCCACAAATTACCAACTGTGTTCTTAGCCACGTGGGCCTACCAGCTGCTGAACTAGCAGAGGAATATGTCATGGAAAGAACATTAAATTGGGAGTCAGAACACGGGGGTGTGAGTCCGATTTCTACCTCTTCCTGTTTTTGTGACCCTGAGCAAGTCATTCAACTTCTTAAGACCGGGATGTCCTCCTTGTTAACTGCCCTCCCAACCTCAGGGTTGGTCCAAGGCAAACAGGAGCCTCAGCAATCCTATGAGTGATGGGTGACCAGGAGCCATCAGTAAAGAATTCTTAGGACAATGTGCCACCCTCTCTTCCCAGGACCACCTAGTAGGGCCTGTCACTCTTTTACCTCTGCCTCATCCATGCATGCCTGATCCCACGTTACTTACAGTGTAAATGTCTGTCCTTGCTGCTCAATGGGAAATGCCTGCAGTGTAACAGATGTTTTGTTCTCTTTTTAGTCCTGAGGCCTCACACATAATAGGTGTGCCATAAATGTTAAATGAATAAACTATTACAGTGGTCAACAAATTTATACAAAAGTCATGTTGCTGAAATAAAATTAGCTATTACCTATCAATTTGTATGTGATCAACACGAATATGACAGTCAAATTCTAATTTTGGCTTTAGGTTTTTTTTTTTTTTGTAATCTGCAATAAATTGATGTTTACAGCATGAAATGCATGCCAATAGTAATAGGCCTATGGTTAATACCTGTAAAAAATCAAGTCATAGACTACTTCTTAGATTTCTTCGCTTTTCTCTTACATAGCTGTTCAGGAATATAATGGATGGAAGATGGTTTCCATTGTGCAAAAGCACAGCCTTAAGACTCAGTTTCGAAGAGTCTAGAAATAGTCTCCATTCTTGTGGGTCATGAGTGATTTCTAAGGCATTCATGAGGCCCTCAATATCGGAACAGAATGCCAGAGTACTTTCCTTTCTGAAGAAAGATTCCAACTGCTGGTGGCGCTTTCAATCTAAAGTAATTGTGACATCTTCTAGAAGATTCCATTGTTGGGGTCTTGATCCTAGCAATTCTGCCTTGTTCTTGGATAAGTCCAAATCACAAACCAGGTCATTTAGTTCTTCCTCTGCATGGGGTTGATGATGCACCACAGTGAAAATCTGGATCATTGCATGCTGATGGAACAGGTCAGATCACCCTTGTCCTCATCAGATGAATCAAGAGAATATTCTGCTGGACGTTCTGGAATAGGAAGTCCCTCACCATGTGGAACTGGTCTCAATGCAGACGGAATGTTTGGGTAGACTGTTCTCGACTCTTTCGCTTTGTTATTCTGCCAGAAAGAGGAGGAACAAAGCAGAAGTAACAGTCTTTTATGTGGTTGCTTGGCTCTCTCCACACCGGGGGGACTGCAAACGGCATTGATGGTCTTTTGCCATTTAACCACTGTGAAAGACATGTTATAAATGTAGCACAGCATATATGTGGGGCCCAAGGCTGGTCTTGGTCACCAACCTTGCATCCCAAATAAAGATGATAAGCCTTCTTCACTTGAGAAGTGATACTTTTCTTCTGGTTGGCAAATGTCACTTCCCCACAAATAGAGCAGAGATTGTCCACGCTATTAACACACTTTTGAGATAGTACTGTTCTGTACTGTGCCTAAATGGATAAAATAATAATAACAGTTCTATGGAACAGTAGCTTCAGTAACAAACAGTAACAAAATGAAATATTTTCAATGCTCAACCTTTCCGACAGGGCTTTATATAGTGCACTGCTGGCGTCAGCTTACTTCAGCAGCCACCTGGCAGTAGTACTGCATTGCATCTGAAAATGATGCAATCACCTCTGGATGATGTGTGCATGATGGTATTATGTAATGCGATGTGATATTACATCATTCTAGGCTGATTTAGGATGTTGTTGCAGTCCTACTGGTCATATTTACATGGTGAAACATATAAAATGAATTATATGAAACATTTTCAAAACGAGAGCTAATAAAAAATTTTCAGGGTTATATTCATTTTCAGCACACCAACATACTACAGATTAGGGCCTTTTTAAGTCAGTAACCATCAATGTTGACCAGTGTTATCAAGAGGGAGCATTCGCCTGCATCTATTCCTAGTCCATGGCATTTCTTTAGCTGCCTGGGAAGTGGAAAAAGCAGAGTCAGCCTCATTGTTGGGCCATGGACTTCGTGATATGAGTGCTTGTTCAGAAGGGGCCTCTCTTGTCAAGCTCCTACATCTACTATTTATTATGTTTCTTGAGGTGGACAGTTATTAGAAAGGAAGAAATTATGTCATTTCCCAACCATATTCAACCTTACACTATAAAACCGCCCCTCCAACTAAAAAATGTTATCACTGACATCATTTGGCACTGATACATCCTGGATTCAGGGTTTTGCCAGGAAGAAAAGGAAAACAAAGAAGGTGGGAGAGTGGGCTTTGGACCCACTATCTGGTGGAAAGGACCCAGAAACAGAACCGAATCTCCCTTTTCACATTCCTGAGGAATTATCTTAGCCCTCCATGATCTGGTGTTGTACCTCTAAAATGGAAATTATAATATTTAAGTACCAGGGTTACTGGGAGGATTAAGTGAGATCAGGCACATGAAAGCACACTGCCCCGTCAAACTAGGCAGCTGATGAAAGCACATTCTGCTCCCTTTCTCCCTTTCTTCCTTCTTGCCTGTTTACCTTACCAGAACAAAAAGAATCACATTCATCCATTTGTAACAACGACTCCTTGTAAACTTTTCTCTTGGCCAGGCTGCTCAAAGGAGGTCAGAGGAATCTGCTGTGTCAGTGGTCTCCAATCTTTGCCACACACCGGAATCACTTGGAAAACATTAAGAGAAATCCCAAAGCTCCAGTCACATCCCAGAGCAGTGAGGTGGGAATGCTGGAGGACCACAGCCAGGGGGCAGGATGTTAAGTCCCCTCAGGTGATTCCAATGTGCACCAAAGTGTAAGAGCCTCTGGCTAAGGTACAGAAGCGGCTTGTGCAGGTCAAGTAAGCTGACAGAAGCCTGATGCTAATCAGGACCAGTAGGGAATTCTGGTCCAGAATAGTGCAGCTCATTACTCGTTCACCCAGGATGCTTTTCCCTTCTCTTTCAAGCCTCCTCGGGCAAGCTCTTTATAAATCAACACTAGCTGGTAAGAACAGTGGACTGACTCATCCTGAGTACCAAAAAAGCAAAAGAAAAAAAAAAAAAAGAAAGAAAGAAAAAGCACAGGAGACACTTGCATTTGTAGTGCTTACAATTTAGGAAGTGCTTCAACATGATTTAATCTTCACCCACCTGGTGTAGTTGGCATTATCATGAGGCCTACGATATAGATAAGACCTCAACGAAGAAAAGTTCAACTTTCTTGAGCCCTGTCACAGATTCAGGTGTTACACTTAGGGTGACACAGGTTTCCTGGAAAGCTGTGATTTTCCTGGGCCATTCTGTCCCAGAAGCTCTAGGGATTACCACTCATCAGGGCCACATCCACATTTGCAAGTTGGCACAGAGCTGTCATCCGGCTGCTCTGGTGAGTGAGGAAGTAAGGAAGGAAAGGAGAGGGAGATGAGGAGAGGACTGGAGAAGAGGGAAGGAAGAGGGAGGGAATGAGCCAAGGAAGGAGGAGAAGAGGAGGGATGAAAGGAAAGGGAGGAAGGGGAAATCCAGAGAGGGGAAAGAGTAGGAGGGAAATACTAAATTCGTTTGAGTAGAGCAGGTTTCTTTATACAGGCCTTTCCATATTAGTTAATATGCTAACAAATGTTACAGATCTCTAAACATGATTATTTCCAAAATTAGCGAAGAGTGAATCCCTTTCTAAACTCAGCATTTCTCAGGATTATGGGCCCTGGAAGTCCACAGGATACCTGCAGCCAGGGCTTCACACATACTTCAAAACTTGGTTCAACTCAACCTCTCAGACAGGATCTCAAATCACATCACACCTCTTGTCCCCAACCCCATCCTCTCCTGCGTATTCTCCCCCTTCCCACTTCCCAAGGCACTCACTTCCTAACTACCACTGGCCCTGTTTACTCTCTGCCTGGTCCTCTGGGTCTGTACACTCTAGAGGGAGGGCTATTTCCAGGTGATTATTTTCCCACAGTGACATCTCCGGTGCCCAAAAGACAACCTGGCACAGAGATGGGGTTCCATGAACGTATGCTCAAGGAATGAATGGTTGGCCAAAAAAAAATGTGCCAGATTAAATGCAAACTACAGTATTTCCTCCAGAGTTAGGGTCTCCTTCAGGACATCTTTTCTCATTCAGTTATCCCTACAACCATCATAATGACGTGGCTATGACCCCTACCCTCCAGAAAATAAAATCAGAATGAAAGTAATTGGAACTATAAGCTGAGCAAAATTGGCTAGGCAAAAAGACTGTTGAACTGGAATTGGTTCTTTCAATTTCCCAGGTAACTACAGTGGGATGAGGGATATATACAGCAGATGTTTCCAACAGTACCTGCAGAAACTAAAGCAAAGGTGAATTAATTGTGTGAGGTCTCATGTGTTGGGCAGGCAACTATCTTCATCCATCAAAACTAGACCAAGTTGAGGGGGAAAACTTCAGCATATCCTTGAAGTAACCATGGCAATCACTATCTGGAATCAGGTTCTCCATAGGTCCCATTAGATTCTGAGGAAGTTTTCCATGGAATTTTAATGGCAGTCAGCCTGTGCACTGGTTCTGGGTGGGCCCACTTTGCAAGGGCTCCACTGCATCATAACAACATGGAGGTGTTCTCTGTAAAGGCCAAAGTGCCCTGAACAAGTCAAGTATAAGCAAGGATGATGATGGTCCATTGAGCTCAGAAAATGACACAACTGACCTCTTCTTCTACAAATATGGGGCCACCATGAAGTGGAGAATGCCTGTCCCCTGTCACAAGACTGCACTACTCCTCTAGGTTTTCCTTTTTATCCAGAGAAACCACACTTATGAAATGAAGCTCTTTAAGCAATAAAGTGGTATTTATTAAACACACCAGAAACTACAAATCCAAATGAGCCTTTCCCTGCAAAATAGTCACTTGGGGAGGCAATGTAATTACCTCAGCAATCCTGTGATTGCTCTAAACATTTGGGGAATTCCTCTTTTAAAATCACCTCCATAGCCAGTTTAGGAATGACACAAGAAAATTCTTATCACTCCATATGGCCAGACTTCATGTGACAAAAAGAAAAACAAAAACAAAAACCACATTTCATTTCATTACCAAGCAACCAGGCTGGTCCAGGCTGTGGGCAGTGGTGTGTCAGAATGACCTGGATATTTATTTCAAGGACACAGCCTACCAGACTGACCCCCACTTGCTGTGTAGTAGGTCAGGGCTGGGAATTGGGTTTGTTTTAAGCAACCACCTCAGGGAATTGGGGTACATGGGGTTTCTTTGTGAACTGTGAATCTGAGTGTGTTGCTGTTAGAACAGGGTGTGGAGCCTCAACCCCAGCCTGAACCAGGGAACTTTCTACTGTTTCACATCCACAAAACCTGAAACTGCAAGATCCAGTCACTCATTCGCTCACCCTATGTCCTGGGAGCCCTCACTATTTTATCAAAAGGAAGCTGTTGGTCATGAGAAGGCACTGTAAAATGGTATGGAGGATTAGCTCAAAAAACACACCTCCTGAATGCCTTCTATTTCTGAGCCTGCTTCCAAGCTCATAGCCTCAACCTTTCATTAGAGACAACTTGAAAAACAGGGGTGTAGACTCCAGAAAAAAATCTAGAGTCAAACCCTTGTGCACCACTTTAGAGGTAAGCTGGGCAATTTTTTTATCTGCTCTGTATCTCAACTTTTCCACCTGTGACATGCAGCTAAGCATAGTCTCTGTTCCCAAGAACGCTGAGAGGGTTACATGAGATAATGTAGATAGGAGGGTCGGCAGTGTACTCATCATTTCTGCAAATACTAATTACCATTCCTAATTAAGACTTACATGTTAATAATCTTTAAATCATAAATTCTACATCTGAAATCTAGATCTAGACTTCTAGAGCCCTGCGCTAACCACTAATATACAGACATCCATCACTACTGCAAAAAGACCAGATACAAACTTGAGTTAAATATTGGTCCAGTTTTATTTTATTCTAGTTAAACTAGCCTCTTGTTCCCAACCTTGGTTCCAGGTATCAGTTAGATACAAAATTTATCCCAGGGTCTTTCTTCTACTTTCCTTCCCATGCCAACACACACACACATACACACTCCCAATTATAAAGTCATGTTGTTTCTACCTCAGCAATTTTTCTTTCTGTGTGTGTGTGTGTTTTAAATCACTGTTTATTAAGACACTCGTGCAGGCCAGGTATAAACACTACACATGCATTAATTCACATAAATCTTACATCAACCTTATGAAAGAGGTCAGGAAACTTGCTGGGTTCAACTACCTGCAACTCTGGAGGCTGGAAGCCACTCCTGGCAGCACTGTCCAGAACTGTGCTTGTCCCACTGCACAGCATGGATGGGATCTTTAAAAATAATAATAATGCAGGTTGCATCCCCTATGGTATATACACTTACAGCAATCCTATTACATTCAGTGTAGAAAAGATAGTATCTTCAAAAATGGTATTGGGAAAACTGGATATTCACAGGGAAAGGAAAAAAAAAACTGAACCCCTATCTTGCACCACCCACAAAAATTAACTTTAAATGTATTAAAGGCTTAAATGTACAATCTGAAACCATAAAATTCCTATAAGAAAACTTTGTCCCTTAACATGGTAAGACTTTATATATATGACATCCACAGCACAAGCAATAAAAGCAAGAATCAACAATTGGGATGATATCAAACTGAAACGTTTCCACACAGAAAAAGAAACAATCAACAAAATAATAAAAGCAACCTACACAATGGGAGAAAATACTTGCTTTCCATATATCTGATAAAGAATTAATATCCAAAACCACAAAGAGATATCACCTCACTCTGTTAGAATCAAGGCTGTTATCAAAAAGGAGAGAGAAAAAATGCTGGCAAGAATGTTGAGAAAAATGAACCCTCCTACACTAGTAGACAGATTGTAAATTGGGGCAGACACTATGGAAAACGGTATAAGGATTCTTCAAAAAAATTAAAAATAGAATTATCATAAGACCCAGCAACTCCACTTCTGGATATATAGCCAAAGGAAACGAGATCACTATCTCAAAGAGATGTCTGCAGCCTATGTGCACTGCAGCATTGCTTAGAATAGTGAAGACATGGAAACAACATAAGCGTCCATGGATAGATGAAGGGACTAGG
Organism: Scalopus aquaticus; assembly: GCA_004024925.1. Lineage (NCBI taxonomy): Eukaryota > Metazoa > Chordata > Mammalia > Eulipotyphla > Talpidae > Scalopus > Scalopus aquaticus. The sequence goes on along the minus strand of PVIJ01002829.1, from coordinate 35,500 downwards.
CAACAGAGTATCTTTCAGCTGGAAAAGAAGGAAAACCTTCCTTTTGTGACAACATGAATGGAACTTAAGGGTCTAAAGCTACGGAAAATAAGTCAGACAGAGAGACAAATAGTGTACCATCTCACTTGAGTGTGGTATCTAAAAATACTAAAATCACAAAAGCAGAGTACAGATTGATGGTTGCCAGGGCTGAGTTGGAGGTGCAAGATGAAGGGTAGGAGAAGGTGGTTAAAGGGCACAAACTTCCAAATTGAATATTTCTGGGGATCTAATGGCAACTGTAGTTAACAGACCTGTACTATATATTTGAAAGCTGCTAACCTTCAAGGATCTGACATACAAAAGTTGTAACTATGAATATGATGGCTGTGTTAACAAAGCTTCTTGTAATCATTTTACCATATATACACATATCAAATATTACATCACACATCTTAAACTTACAAAATGTTACCTCTAAATTATATCTCAATAAATCTGGAAAATTAAATAAGAAGAGAAGGTCATCTTGGCAGAGAAGAAATATGCCGTGAGAAATAGACTCCCAATAATTCTGTTGTGGCATAGCTTCTGACCATTCTATGATGAAGATGGTTAGGGATGTAAGATGGAAGCCACGGCTTGGATATTTGTTTTTAACCTTGGTTTATACACAAGCACATCATTTGTATAAGTTTAGTATATGTTCCTTTGGGCTTGCTGGAGCATATGGGGGAGCTGATGGAGAGCACAAGGATTAAAGGATTTTCCCTCCTTCCTCACTCTGCCATCTTCCCTCTGCTGCAGATGTTGCTAGAATAGGAGGAATGAAATGGGAGTGGGAGACAGAGGCCTCCTTGGCCAGTTTATGGAATCTGGAGGTGATGCTGCAGAGGAAATGGGAATTGACCTGCTTGTATTTAGGTCAAAGAATGGACTAGGCAGGTGACTAATGCTATTCCCACCTCCCAATCCTCAACTAGTTTCCAAAGAAGGAGGTTTAACACCTCCAGAGTTCCAGGAACAAACATCAGATGTAATGGTCCCAAGGTACTAACGGGGGAAGCAAAGAGCTTACTGCATCCTCAAGTGGTGGCCACCTCACCCAGAACACATCAGGGATGGCAGCTCTTTGGGAAGTGTTGGGTTAGACAACAAAGAGGCCTCTGAGACACCGGGCCCAGGGCCTCTGGTGCTCCTGTCAGGCTACGTCAGAGACAGGACCAGCGGCCCAGAGGGCAGGTGCTGGATACTTCTTTTCTTCTCTCTTCCTCGGGGGCCAGGAACAGACTTCTTTCTTCTCTCTTCGGAGTCTGGAACTGTCATCTTTTTTCTCCTGGGGGCTGGTGTCGTCGTGTCTTCTCCTGTTCTTCTCGTCAGGGGCCTCTTTCCTCTCTCTGGGGCTGGCATCCTCTCTTTTTCTTCTCTTCTCTTTCCCCCCACTTTTCGGTTCAATCTTCCCCCCCCCCTTTTAGGTTCCTCCAATCCTGGCTTATATCCTCTCCCAGAGTACCATCCATAAGTCTGATTGGACCATTTTCAATCCTGGAGCTGATTGGACCTACCCATCAGCTCCTAGCACCTGATTGGTCCGTTCAAAAACAGCAGTTACTGTGCAGGAGCAACTGCCATAACTGACTCTGGAGCAGCGGGATAAGAGGCCCCACCGCTCCTGCAGGCACCCACTGCTAAGGCAGCTTGGCTCCAGTAACAGACCCACATGCAAATTCAGCTCTATTTCAAGCATTCTGTTCATCCTGCACCCTAGTCTTGGGCAATCCAAGAAGGTTAAATATCTCGTCAGAATCATTCTTCTGTTCTCGTGCTGACCAGGTATTCTAACTCCAGGAACTGAATTCCTGGTTCCTATAATCAAAGTCCTGCTTATTCTAGACATAAACCCAATCACCAATTTTATAAAGCTATTCCACGCTGCACTTTTAGTATTGTTCAGGCACATGCTGAATAATTTGATTTTTAACATAATAACCCCACTAGGTAGAAGGCTCCACTTCATTTTCATAGACTTCCCAGAAGTTGGAGTTCAGAGAGATTAAATAACTTTGTCAAGGTCATGAGCTAGTAAGTGTGGGGTGGGAGTGTGGGGAGGGGGGAGGAGGATCCAAGATTTAGGCTGAGCTGTTCATGTCCTGAGCCTTAAGCAGAATGGTCTGGGCACTGGAACCTAGCTCCTCAGTGCTGGCCCTGGCTTGGGATGTCTTGAAAGCCCAGGTCGATGATGATGACTGATCTTCCTTAAACTCCCTGGCTGACTGTAATAGCCACTCCCTACCTTGCTAGACTCCCTGGAGCACAGAAGCCCTACCTATCTCCATGGTAACAGAATCTACACTACTCTGCTTAGACTCCTCTCACCTGCATGTAGATGACCAGCCCAGAACCCAGCCTAGAAGCCACCTCTAGTCCCAAGTCTCAGTTATTTTGGCCCCTGATTTCCAAGCATGGAAGCTGTTGGGCCGTGTGACTTTGGAGTCTCCTAGGGAGAAAGGTTAGAGATCATGAAGTCACCAATGAAAATCTTCCCCTTCACCTTATTTCACTTTCTAGATAATAAAATAAGCCTTGAAGCCATATAATTATCACTTTCAAAACTAACTCATAATAATTGAGTCAGACTATGGTGAATTCATTTGTCTGTATGAAAATTAAACACATACACGCACACACATCAATTAAAATTTAATGTAACATTCCCAAATTGGCAACCAAAACAGTAGCTCTAGATAAAGAGCCAGATAAAGAACATCACTTATCAAGAGAGGGGTTTTGAAACAGAAATTCCCCTAGTCATCTTCTTGGTAATGTCCTATCCTGCTAGAGGCTGCTGGGCTACCCTGGAGTTGGCTGACGTAGGACTCGGCTTTGAATGCTGCCCCCGCAACCCTCCCAAACACAGTCCACTCTCCAGTATCACTGCCCACCTGACCACCTCTGTGCCAGGCTGGGATGGTGCCAAACTCACTCCTACCACCCTGAAGTACACAAAGCTGTGAAAATTCTCCTTGGCAAACAATAGATTTTGCCTCATTTTATGTTTTCACCATATGCTATGCCTTTATCATGGCTTAAAAATTGGTTTCCTCTCCACTCCCTCAATTTAACACCTCCTAGAACCAAAACAATTTTGAAAACTGGATATATGAAGACAATTCTGATAGATGTGACTGCACTGGTCAGACTGATCATTTCAAACATATTAATTTTGCAAGCTCAGCAGATATATTACAACGGAATCCAAATTTTGACTAATCTTCCTATCCTCTGGCCAATGTTATAGTCTGGTTTAATCTAAGCATGTGGAAGAAATAAACCAGAGGAAATCTGTCACACTCTTAAGTTACATCTGAACAATTAAAGACAAATAAATAACATACTTCAAATTTCCTGTTGTTAAGAATACTTGATAAGATTCCCTTGTAATGATCAAGAGATTCTATATGACTTCAGCTTTTCTGCCTTCAGCTAACTAGATTAATAGCCTGCATTCATTTTTATTAGTGGTGACATTACCCAGCCTTCACATGACACCTATAACTGATTCAGGACTCAATCAAACACCTGACTCTTTGATCGAGTCCTATGTGATCTCTAGTCATCTTCTTTCATGTGGACGCTGAAACTTAATCTTAGACATTGCACTTTCCAACCCTTGGTTTAGTTTGAAGTTTGTTTTATTGGGCAACAGAAGTAGGAAAAGGTTCAGGTTCTTCTTAATAGTTACATTTAAATGCATATATGGACATTTCATTGTAAATAGTGGGACTGAAAGTTCACAGAGAAGTTGCCTATTAGATATATGGTCTGTTTCTATGCCCAAACTTAAAGCTAAAATGTAGTTTTTAAAACTCTCCTAAAATTCAGTGTGAGCTACTTATGCACAAGGGCCACAGGACTGGCCTCCATACAATTATTTAAGATGTTATAAAGAGTGTTTCCATCTTTCTTATGCTTGGAAATAGTTAGATTTTATGACTGCTGAGTCAGAGCCAAAAAATGTATAATTTTATGCCATAATATACATCCTTTTCCTTTGGCTCTGGAAATTTATATGTACATATTTATGCGCTTATATAGATAAAAATTTTCATAAACAGAGTGGACCATTTGAGATGAGCTCTATTTAAAGCAAGTCATTTCCTACTCTGACAACATTACTGCTATGCTTCAAAAACTTTCTGTACCTCCTCCTAACTTAACAAATTCAAAACAAATACTCCCAACTGGTACTTAAACCTCTCCCCAACTTTTAAAAATCTTTCCTAACTGTTCTCCTGGCTCTTTACTACACAAACAATGGTCTTTTCAAACGATCATTATAACAATTTATGTTTACAATAGATTGACTGGTAGAGATGTTCATATTGTGATATCTGTGCAATGGTATATTCTAAAAGAGCAGAGCTTTAGTCATCAGGTTGGTTTTGGACAACTACAAATACACAAGAGTAAAGCCTCAATCTGATTTTTCCCACTAAGATTCTCAGTGATGAATTTGTATAACCAGTGAAGAGACTATTCCAAGAGAACTTCATGCATACTATGGGGTTGAGTTTTACCTTCATTTAGATGGAAGGAAGCTTTACAGAGGCTTTGGGGAAAGCATGAAGGAAATGCACTACAAACCCTGTACTCTGTTCCCAGCTCAGATCCAGAGACCATCAGAAACCCAAAGAAATATGAATCCAAGGCTCTGCTCCTTAGAATCAAGTACACTTAGATGTGTCTCCTTGCTCATGTTCTTGACAGAACTAGATGAAACACTTGATAGTTCTGTTTCTATTATCAAAGGAGTCTGGGAAATAGCAAACATTGGGGGTGGGGGTACTCTTGCTAGGTGCCATACTAAAATCTACCCAAGTAGTGGATTTCTTATACTACACATTTCCCCTTATCACCAGATATACCCCTGCTTTGGCAGTTGTGAGAGGTTGTCTTCATTCACCCCACCTACCAAGTACTCTATAAGGAAGGAAGTATGAAATCATCCAGTGTCCAAGAGAAAAAGCAAGGGGCGGGGAATAAGACAGTGAAGTTGGCAAAGTGAAAACCCATGAATGGAAAAAAAGCCAAAAAAGCCAATTGGCAAAAGATCATAGTTCCTGGACAGCTCTGGGGCTAGTGGACACTGAGAAACTTGAATTTCCGGATTTCAAAACACACCATATCCTAAATGATATTTAAAGGATATTTAAGTTGAGGTAGATAAACCTGGCCTCTTCCCTATTTAGCTAGTTTCTAATTCCAAGCCACATAATCTAGCCTGCTTTGAAAATGTGATGACCTTCTCCTACTTCGTTCTCATTTGTAGAACTTCATCCATCGCACAACCATAGCAAACCATTGCCAGTTGCCTTCATTGTTATTTCATCCTCCAAGCCTCATATTGTTCACTGATTTTTTTCTGTGATTTCTGTTTCCCTGCTATAAGTGCATCAGCTTTTGAGCTCTACCCTGGACTTCTGGTTTAAGTTTCCTTCCTGTCAGAGTCAGCTGCTTTCACTTCCACCTTTTCATGAATGCCTCTCAGGATTAGAGGCCAACTGCCCAAGATGTTCCAGAAGAGTCTTAGTTTTTTCTAATTGTTTGCTTTCTTATATGTAGCCATGTACGAAAGTATTGTAGGGCTAGATGGCCATTTAAGAAGTTAGGATAGAAGTTAGTCCCTGTGCTAGTGACCTCATGCCCAAGATGGCACAAAGTCTAACAAACAAGGTCACTGAAATCACCCCAAGTACCTCCCTATGTATGTATATCCAATATATGCCTTGAGAATCATTATATTTTCTTGTCTGGAATAAGCTCAAGACCCACTCATATCCACTTACATGGGATGTAAGCACATTGTTTCACCAACCCAGCCTTCTCAGAATCCAGCTCTCCAAAATGAAAGGTCAAAATTCTTATACAGCACTGTTAAAAGGGCACTGAGTCCTGCTGGAGACTATAAAATAGGGTGGGCTCTCCAGGCTGAAATACACCATTCTGACAGGGATCTATACAATTCAAAATTGATGTAGAAATAAGTCTATGACATTTAAAACTGTGAGATCAACATGAATGAGCTAAATAAGAAAGGTATTGTCTAAGGATTGCAATACTTCATAAACTTTGTAACTTTTTCAGACAAAAATATTTCTAGCAAGACTTTGCTGGATAGGAATACCTTATATACCTCTACCTAGACCAAAGATCCCAGCCACTGACACTCTGTAAGTATATAAGGCACCAATATCTACCCATGAGAGGAATCATTTGGGAGGACTTTGATAGTCACCGTAAAAAATTAAAGATGATCACAAACTGTCTTCTCAGTGAGAAGACAATAGAGCCACACACATGAGCTCTTCAAATTCAACAAATGTGTCATTCTGGGACTGCCAAGATGAGTCGTAAAAATCTTTGCAACTTCTACTCAAGTCTTCTGAAACTTTCTTTCTCAAGATATTCCCTATAGCATCTAATCAACTGGTTGTGAGAAGCCCATTTCTCAAGGGGAAGCCATATATAGGCACCCAGAACAACCTGTGCTCCAGACAACAATTAGCACTAAATGTTAGCCACATGAATGACCCATCTGTGTACCCAGCTTACTCAAATCTTCAGGTGACCATAGCCAACATATGATTGTGACTGCAGAAGAGACCCCAAGAACCAGCTGACCAATGAACTTCCCAAATTCCCAATCCACAAAATCATGATCAAAATAAGGTGGCTGGGATGAGTTTCACATAGTCATATATAACTAAAACATAACTTGAAAATCAGGCACTAGTTGTTAAGGCCCTGAGGAGATGGTTAGTGAAAAGCAGAACAGCCTCAAAGAGATGAGAACTTAGAGAACAGATGGAAAAATATGTGGACAGCTGGAGAAAAGGACATCTGAATGAAATATACATAGAACAGTTAGCGAACTCTAGCCTATAGGGATGTAAAAAAGAAAGAACTGGGGAAGAGTGGAACCTCTATTACTAATTAGAACTCAAAATCATCAACCAGATCTAGAACCTTTCTTCGCACTCTACCACTAAAAAGTAAAGTTGCTACAATTTAAACTTTCCTGGTACTTAGATATACATAAGTAAAAATAATGATTAGGTAGAAGGAAATAGCAAAAATTAAAAATAATTCTGTAAGTGAAGAGTAAACTTTGTTCTGGCCTTTAAAGACATCAGGGGTCCTTTGCACTTTCTGAGTTACAGCCTCCTCAGAGACCTGACCTGAGGGTAGGTAGACTGAGCCCATCTCCTAGCAAGATCTTACACATTTTCTGCACATCAATTTGGTCCAGACTGAAATAATTTATCTTTTCACATCAAGATGTCTAATTACAACTAAACTCTTATTGTAGGTCAAAAGAGGGTAGGAAAGTTTAGATTTACTGAATAAATATGAGGGTTTTTTAAAATTTCATTTTCTGACAAGATGATAAGCAATAGATATAGTTGCAATACACTCGACCCAAAATCAATGTATGGACAACTTTTCAAGAACATCACTGTTCCATAAATGGGGTGGCCTGTCACTTATGGAGGTCTAAGAGGTTTTATGGCTAACTGCAAATGTTCTTCTCTGGAGAGATGTGTTCCACGTGGGAAGTTAACAGCCCTTCTACGCTGCTGGATTAGAGGGGTCCTATGTGTCACTGCACTTAAGGAAAATGTGGTGGGCATGTATTTAGACCGAGGTAGAACTCTCCTCTTGGGAGAATGGAATATACATTTTCTATCTGCTTGACCAGATGGAAGATTAGTGGTTAATATATCTTTATTTTTTTGTATTTCCAGAGCCTCACATTATGCATTCTATGTTGTTGTTATTCAGTAAATGGCTCATCTGCACATCTTCTTGAACAGCTCCTCCCTGATTGGAGCAGGACAAGAAGTCAAATTCTACAAACTGACTTACAGAGACCCCACGCTTTGTCAACTCCCCACACTATAACCTCTCCTTTGCATTGTCTATGTTTATCCTTGTGTTCCCGATACTTCTGCTTCACTGTCCTCCTTGCGTACTTGTGAAACTCTGTACTTGCTATATTATTTTCCTAAAAGGCTCTTCACTCAAGATACTGTGAGACTGGTTTTCTCATTTCCCTCAGTGTTGCCCTCAACATATTCTCACCCACCTTATCTAAATTTCACCATCTCAAACATTTCATATCCTTTCCTCTTTTTCTTTTCTTCACAGCACTTACCATTATCTAATATTCTATATATTGTTCATTGATTCTCCATTAGAATGTAAGCTCTATGAGTTCAGAGGTTTTTTATCTATTTCATTCACTACCCAGCTGCCAGAGTAGTGTCTGATACTGGGTACCTGCTCATTATAAATGTGATGGATGGATGAATGAATGAATGAATGATTTCTTATCAGACTTATTTCTAATATGTGGACTGTTTATCAAAGGTAACTTTTGGATCAAGTGGATGCAGATGGGAGAGAAAACTGAATGAAAGATTTATTAGTATTTTTTTCTCAAGATCCTGATCTCATACTCAGCTAGTTAAAACATCTGGATTCTATATAGGTGTTATAGATAAAACAGATTAAGATAGGCCACTTTTCCATTTTATGGATATAAATATCTTAATTATCTTGAGAGCAATGTATAAAGCCATCACTGTGGATAACAGGGATTGCTGGCAGGCCCTAACTCTGGTTGTCATCTCATTGGCAAGTTTCCAGATAGAGTATAATGATTTGCTATTAATTCAAACCAAACCAATAACAACCTGTGATTTTTCTGATGTTTTAAAATGTGAGTTAGCTCCTATAGTATCTATTGGACTTACTGGTAATATTTTATCCAAAAGCTGGATGTTTTGATTCTAATTAAACCTATTTGAAGTATGACATGGTAAAGCAGATATCCTGGTTTACAAACCTACAAGGAAAGCAATTCCCCATAATTGCCACCCATTCTGTGAGACTATTCTTACAATAATCTCACGTTCTGTTAAATTTTGACATTATTAGTGACCTCATCAGTAAAGAAAATAAAAAGTGCCAGTCTCATGTTACTGAGAAGGTGCCAACCAAGTTAGATGTTTTTCAACTTGCAGAAACAGTTTCTCTCCCTACGTCCTTGTCATTCGCCCTCCTCTTTGCACCACTTTCCCACTGACGCTTCTGTGATGCCCTCTCCCAACATCAGCCCATTGGATGAGTGGTGAAATTGGAATTGGCAAGAATGTTTAATATTTCATAGTTGCGGACAAGTTAGAAAATTGGGTCTTTATGAGTGAAATATGAAGTAAATGAATAATCCTGGGCAAATCAACCACCTTTATGAAGCCTCAATTTCCTTGTTTTTTCTTAATCTTTACTATTCTTATCTGTAAAACTGGGACTTAAAGAATTCTTCATACATAGGGCTTTTAAAGTGCTTTGAAAGCCAAAAAATATCATCTTAATGATAGCTACTAACATAAACAATGAAACATATAGAGAAAAGAGTTGTAGAGACTAAAAATACAGGCTTTGTGGTTTGTTACCGCTGGGTTCAAATCCTTATTCTGGTCCTAAAGTACTTTGGGACTTTGAAAGCCACACCTCTATGAGTCTCACTTTAGTTAATGTCACATGTAGATTATAATACTTCATAGTATTAAGTGAAGGTAAATAAATGAAATTAAAATATAAAATGAAATACTTGTGGCCTAGTAAGGACTCAATAAATAGTTGATATTATTATAATCATTAATCCACTTCGAAGTCCATTCCAGTAAATTTTCCTTGAATTTCTTTTCACCAAACTAAATCATCGTTAATCTTCACTAAATGACAACTATATTTTCAAATTCCCTGGAAAACTTCCTGATACTTACTGTGCTTCTAGAAAATCTACATTTTAAGCATCTTCTCAACATAGCAATAGCAGCTAGAAATTATTTAGCACATACCATAGGCCAAACCCTGTGCAAAACACATAACCAGTATTAACAGTTTAAATTCCCCTAGCAACTCCATGTATTAGGTATATCACTAACCTAATCATCCATGTGAGGAAACTGAGAAACAAAGAGTTAAATGATTGGATAGTTGGTGGCTACAAGAAGAAATAAACCCAAGAAGTTTGATGTTGGATCCTGTGTTCTTATCCACTCTACTAAACTTATTGCAAATACCAGCAATCAACCTGGTCTAAGACCAACATTCAACTTGATCACCTTCGTGGGCCTGAAGTTACTGGATAATTGCCAGATCCACACTTTGCACTGTTTAGACCTGGCCTCAGAAAATCTGTAGCCACATTTAATCAGGTCTGCCAAGGCCAGTCATTAAAATCAATAGGAGTGACCCATTAGTCACATGATACTCATTTCTGACTCTCATCATTAAAATCTACAAGAAGAAAACCTGTGTTCATTCAAATCAAGCACTATCCCCTCTGCTCACTTGCTCACTATAGACAGACAGGGATTATAAAACCTTCCTAAGGAAGAGAACAAAATCCGCCGCCCCCTTTAGTGTGCGCGCGTGCGCGCGCACACACACACACACACACACACACACACACACACACACGAAGGCAAAAAAAATACACTTTGCCCTCAATTATCTGCATATATCCTGGCCGGGAGTGGGGGGTTGGGGGGGCTAAGATAAACATGAAGCTTTAAAAATACAGATATCTGATAAAACAATAAAGAATGATTTATCCAATTTCAGGATTAAAGTAGAAGAAATTCTCCTTCTAGTCTGGGTAACTAAAACTAAAATAGCACCACTCATTATTGTATAGAAATGGAGTTCAAACAAGGTCTTTCATGAGCCGATTTTAAGAGGCCACATCCCAAACACTTCACAGAGCATTTATAGACTTAAGCTTTGTATCACCATAGATCAAGTCTGTTTGGTTGGTTATGACTAAATTCAAGAGACTCAAAATATTGCTCTATCATTTTGAGTCCAAGAAACAGTGGTAACCCTTCAATATTAATCCCTTCAGATCCACACCGTGAAAATAACCCAGCAAGGAATCATGAAAATGTTTGAATCCCTCTGGAAATCTACCCTAACAACCGATTGCTAAACTCCAATATAAAATGAAAAGAAAGAGAGTGTGTCTGCCAACCTTTTACTGTAGAATCATTCTAATTTTATTTAGTCCTGCAACACAAAGACATAGTTCATTTTTAAAGTATGATCCCTATGTTTTTCTTGTAGCTTGGCTGGTTTTGATTTACTTAGGAGAGACTATCCCTTGAGTAAACATCATATGGTTTTTAAAATAACAGAGGCATTATTTGAAACAAAGGTTGGATTGGAAAGTAAATGTAAACTTAAGATTTAATTACATTTTGTATCGCAATGTAACTTCTTGGCCAGGGATTTAAAACCCTCTACAACCCTGCTCCAACTTGTATCTCCAGTGTCTTGCACCTAGTATTGGTGAGGGAGGAATCCTGTGGGCTTTGGGAGTCAGTTAAGTCACTTGTTCACAGACATTCACAGGGCAAATATGATGTGCAAATTACAGAATTAGGTACTGGGGAGTCAAAAATGGATAAGGCAAAGTAGGAAGAAAGGAGGAAGGGAAGGGACAGAGAAGAATAAGAAAATGTGGTTCCATTCCTTTTTGTAGCTCAAAGTCTAGTAAGGACAACTACCCAAGAAAGTCTTTATAGTGTAGTCTATTTGAGGTGATAGAAGTATGCTTAAACACACAGTGAGATGACTCTTCTTGGCTGTCCCCCAGGCACCTCACATTCAAACCCTCTCCTAACTAGTTTTCTAGTGTTTCTTATCTTCATGGCTAGCTTTGTCATCCATCCAAGAATAAAAGAGCCATCCTTGATTCTACCTTCTCCATCATCTATCTTATCTAATCCTAAATATGAATTATTTCACTTATCACAATCCTAATTCCATATGTCAGCATCTTTTGTGTGAACTAACAAATCTAGCACTATCTACTCAACTAACCCTTATATTCAGCCTTCCCACAGTAGCCAGAATAAATTCTTTAAAATATCTTCTCTATCTCATTTAAAATGGTTTCCCATTCCTCTTAGAGCAGAAAAATCTTAGCATTTCTCATTGCCCCACCCACACCGCACTGAACTTGGTCTTTATTAAATCCTTTCCTATATTTTGATGGGATTTACTACGAAACAGGACACTCTGGCATAGTAAATATTTCAAGCTAAAGGAGTTTGAGAAAATGGTAGAAACAGGGAGGAGTCTCTGACTTTCCCCATCCTTCATTCCTAAAGCAGACACTCAGGTGAGAGGTGTCCTCCTTGAACTCTGAGGAATGGAACAGTTTTATCTCTAAAATGGAGGAACCCAGAAAAAACAATGGAATGACCAGAAATTGCTAAATGTCCCCCAGTACAACACTTAGCACAGATGCTTGGCCTGATTTTATGATTCTATGCTTTCTGCTCTTCATCAAAACTAGCACAACGACATTTTATTGGGTCTTCATTTCCTTCTGAAGGCCCCTGTGTTGCCCAAAATTAAATGTGTATGCTTCCTTCTGTTAATATGTCTTTGTCCATTTACTTTTCAGACTGACCCAGGTACCCTAAGGTGGTCAGGTCAAGGGAAACTATTTTTCCTCCCCTACAATCCCAAATTCTCTCCCAACAAAAAGTTTCTGTCCATGCTGCTGCCTCTGTCTACATCTCATTTTTTCACCTAGTTAACTCATCTTTCATTTTCCCATAGGACCTCCTTGGTGAGCGCCTAGCCTGAACACCTATCCTGTCAAATTCTCATACTAGGTACTAATCGTGGCACTGCTTCTTCATTGTATTTATCACAGTAGTAATTTTACATTGTTTGTGGGAATATTTGATTAATGTCCAGTAGACCCGAAGTTCCACGAGGTCAGGGATCATATCTATTTCTGCTCATACATGCAGTGCTTAACATATAACGCCTTAAAAGTAAAGCTGTTTGATAAAGTGTAAAGAAGACATGAAACATAACAAGGAAACAGTGATGAACTGGGCTTGGAGAAGAGGTTGGATGATGTTAGAAAAAAGACATTGGCTTTCTGGGTCTTGAGAAATATAATCCAGTCACTAGGCAGAAGGAACACATGAGTAGAGACACAAAGAAATTAAAGAGTCAGACTCAGCTCAGTGTAACTGAAGCTGTGGGTGTGATCTACTTGGGGGAGGGGTAGAGTAAAGTGTCAGAAATGAGGCTGGAGAGATTCAGGGACGAGACCACAGAGGGCCTTTTGTGCTCTGCAAAGCAATTTGGACTTTTGCCATGGGAAATCACTGAGGGGTTATAAAAAAGGAGTAAGATGATCATCAGATTTGCATTTTAGAAATATCACTCTCTTGGTAGTATGAAGGATGTCCTTGGTAGTTGGTAGTGGAGACAGCACGACCAGTCAAGAGGCCATCCCCCAAGTCTATGTGAGAGAAGGAAGGTGACAGGGTGGCCAGTCAGGAGGCCATCCCGAAAGTCTGTGTGAGAGAAGAGACAGACACAGCAAAGGACAGGTCAGAGTCACATGGGACAGGCTGTTTCAAAAGGTGTTTAAGAAATGAGAACAATTGGCAGTGGCGAGTAGGGTAAAAGAAAAAGTCAGACTTTATCATCCTGGTCTCTGAGTGTCTGGGAGGGTGGTATGGCGAGTAGCCAAGATAAGGACTACAAGGTAAGAAGTCAAACTGGGTAGATGGCTGAGTGTTTTTCTAAACCCACTGAAGTTTAATATCAAGACTTTATGCCAGAATGATGGCTGTTGGTGAGAGTCCTTCTTCACCTCTTCATCTGATGCTGTTTCTAGTACCAGTGAGCATACTGTCCAGACTTCCTAGCCCAAGGCACTCATGCAACTTTCAATAAAATGTATGGGAGACATGAAACATAACAAGGGAAGTGATGAACTTGGCTTGAGAAGAGTTTGGATCATGTTAGAGAAAAGACATCCGATGTGTGGGTCCTAAGAAATATAATCCAATCACTAGGCAGAAGGAATACATGAGCAGAGAAACAAAGACATGAAAGAGCCCAGATGTGCAACCTATGTGCCATTTGCTTAAAAGGAAATGTGTGGTCCTGGATTTCCGCTCAGATAACCTGGAGATGGGTCAGCTTCAACTACACAGATGCAATACCTTAGCAAGGATGGGCAGGAAAATACTGGAAAATGTCAAAGGGTCTATGAAGCAGACCAGACCAAACACTTTTGGGACCACTTATTCTGGGGAGAAAAACTTCACTTATTTAATCCACTGTATACTGGAGTCTTATTTAAAAGACTTTTATCTGTGCCCTAAATGGTACAGACTTTCAATTTGGAAATTCAAGAGGCAAATGCCTACACTGGTCTTGGGAAGGAAGGAAAGAAGGCAGGAAGGAGGGAAGGAAGGAGGAAGGGAATGAAAGGGTAGATCTGGCTGACAATGCAGAACTGATAGCTACTAGCTATCATTAAGATAGCTTCCAGCCATTACAAAAGATAAATCTCCACATCTCAGCAGCTTAACACAAAGAAATTCATTTCTCATTCACGTAAAGTCTAGTTTCATATTCAGCAGGACCCAGGCTCCTTCATCCAGTGGCTCCTTCTCCCCAAGGATCTGGAAGTCCTTTGTCCACAGCTATTTTCCTTCCAGAGTCCAGGTGGGAAGAGCAGGCGTTCCTCCTACCCACTTTTGCCTGGAAGTTGCATGCACATTTCATTGCGTGAGAACAGTCATATGTGCCGAGTGAGAGGCAAAGAGGCCCTTAGCAGTTACTACCCAATAGAAACACTATCCATAGAAATGGTGCATAAATCTCAGTCAATAGCAGCCCCAAAAGCAATTTGCCCTCTGAGTTGTGAGAATGAAGAATGAAAAGTGGTGGGTGACGCCTTTAGCCATATATCACATCTAAGGGGCTTCAATAAATAATGTTGACTCTTACTTCTTCCCTGTCCCTCCACTTTAAACACACTTCTACTGTGTCCCAAATAGGTCTTATATTTCCCCATTTCTACTTCCTTATTTATAGTCTTCTCTTTGTATACAAAATCCTGAATACATTTCTTCTTTTTTCTGTTCCACCCATTCCACCTGTTTTCAAAGACCAGCCTCAAATCAATCTCCTAAATGCAGCTGTTGCTAATCCTTCATGGCTGGATTAAACTCCTTAGAACCCCCAACAACATTTTCATTTAGCCTTTATCAGATATTTGTTTGGTATTGTAATAGGAGGTGTTCTTATCCTTCCAACCTACCTCCAAGTCTAAGAGGTAGGGTCTCTGAAGACAGAGTTTATTTGGTTTGTTTCAAGTCTCTGTACAATTAGGCATGACTACCTGAATTCTTGAGGTACAGCTACATTTCTTCATTGTACTTTGTGTATCTGTGAGGAAGTCTTGTGGCAAGGCCTGCTTCTCCAGCATACACTTAAAGCAACATATCTTCCAATA
This sequence comes from Scalopus aquaticus, assembly GCA_004024925.1. Classification (NCBI taxonomy): domain Eukaryota; kingdom Metazoa; phylum Chordata; class Mammalia; order Eulipotyphla; family Talpidae; genus Scalopus; species Scalopus aquaticus. The sequence goes on along the minus strand of PVIJ01002829.1, from coordinate 20,109 downwards.
TTATGATAAGTAAGAAAAGCAAATAATTTTGAAGAGGCTTCTTTCAGAACTCTCCACTTGTATGAATCAAGTGGTGAGGTGGCAGTTCTCCGGGTAATTTGATAAATGTCAACAATCAAACTATTTTAATCCAACCATCAGGTGAACACACCGGGTTAGCTGAGTAGTTGCTCACTCACTTTGTTTAGACAGAACCTACTGCCTGAATAAGAAAATGTCTGCAGGTGATTGGACTTGGGCGTGCCACTAAAAATGCCAGTCTTTCCTCAACAACTATCCTGATGAAAATAGGCAAATAGGCAGTTGTTTGTTTTTTATCAAGGAATCAGATAATATGCACCTAGCCAAAGGCTAGGTGGGGTGACCAAAATGTGATCCCTACTAATCCCACCCCAAATGTTCCAAGATGGTTTCAGACTATCTAGGAGACTGGGAAACCACTCCTCTGCCTTAAACCACTCCAACATAGGCCATGCAGGAATCCATTCCATGTTCCAATTCACACCCCATCCAACCTCCAAAACCAGCCTGAAGTAGATCTCTATCCCTAAATACTAGTTCTTTTCAGCTCTCTTTTATTTATTTATTTTATTGAAGTCACATTTCATCTTAAAACTATCTAAGTTGCAGGTGTGCATCGCTGAAAACCCACATGTGTATGTACTACAATAAGATCCATACTACAGGTCTCATTCTAGTCTTTGCCTCAAAATTGACTCCTTTTACCTCATTTATAGCCTCCACTCCCAACCATCTCTCTTGCCTTCTAGTAACCACTAATTGGTCTTACATGAACACTAGTTCTTTAACTAAAGGCTGCCCACTGCATATCCCAGTGCCTATAAGAATTCAGAACAAAACTATCCTAGGGGTTGGGAGAGCAGTGGGATTCTTACTGCTAGATATACACTGTATATCTAGACCAGTGTCACAGATTTGGGTCTTCCAGGGAGCACAGGAGTTCACTAAAGAGGCAAACAGCACGAGCCAAAGGTGTTCTTGGAACACCAGGCCTAGGAGTGTTCCCTGGGCAAAGGCTGCTGTGGTAAATCTGGAAACTATCAAATCCCCTAATCCTCTCTTAGACATTTATGGCAGATATTAACACACAGAACAGGTCCTGCAGAAGAAACATGTTAAATCTATCACTTCACCAATTTATTTGTCTATAAGAAAGCTTTTGGGGTAACACCTATGAACATCATGACCCAATAGACTGTGGCTTCCATGAGGTCAGGGCCCATGGTGTTTTGCTCAGTGCTGTTCCCCCAAGTGCTCAACATAGCACTTGATACTTTAATGAATTAATGATAATCCTCTGGAAGTAAGGCCTCACAGGAATTTAGATAGATAGATAGATAGATAGATAGATAGATAGATAGATAGATATAGATATAGATACAGATATAGATATAGATATAGATATATATGATTAAAAATATAAATCACACCTCTAGGAAATACTTCCAAAGGAGAAGCTTCCCAAAGGGGAACAGCACTTTGGAGTCTCTTGTTTAAATCCCAAGCTTTGAGGTAACAAAAAAAAAAAAAAGAATTCATTGGTATTTATTATTTGTGCTCTGAAAATTTCTCCTTTTCCTGAAACTATCTTTTCTTCATGTCACATTAACCTAATAATGTATTTCAAAAATTTTAAAAGCTAGACTGCAATACTTAAAATTTGTTATGTTTAAACATCTCCCAGGATAATGAAACATGCTGAATCCTGGGGATTCATGTTTAGAGAGCAGGGCCCAGGGCTCTAAATATTCCACAAGTGTTCAGGTGGAAATGACTTATAGAAACGTTGAACCAGAGACGTGGGAGAGGAGCTTTGGAGCTGGTAGCAGATGCCTTGTCTCGAGCCCCAGAGCTGCTCCACCTCACTTGGGAGGTCAGGGGCAACAATCTCTAAGTCCACTTTCCTCTCTGTGTTATGAATGGGAATCCTAATACATCTCTGATCCTGCCTACCCAGCCCCCTCCCCACTCACGTCACAGCACTGTTTAAGGAGAAAGCATTTATAAAATGCCAGACACCCAGCAGGTCCTCAACACACATTGCTCATGGGTCAATAAGTTCACTGTTATTTTAGCATCTTCTAGCACCAAACAAGTTCTACCACAGCAAGTGTTCAACACAGAAAGGGATTCTGCTGGTTATTTAAAGACAGATAAAATAGGGCTGGACTCATCGTACTGATTCAAGACTTATGATGAACAGAATCAGAGATGGTGAAATTGGTGAAATTTCTGATTCAACAGCTAGATAATTAAATAAAATAAAGACCTATCCTATAGGATACTATTGAGCTATAAAGAAAGACAAAATGCTGCCATTTACAGCAAAATGGAAGGAGTTTGAGGAAATTAAGTACAGTAAAGCAAATCAAAATGACAGACACACTGGAAATATATATAGTGGATGACTCAACAAAGTAAAATACTTAAAAAACTTGCAGACATTAATAAACAATCGTGAAGTCTCAGAGATTAAGAGGGAGGTGGAGGGGGGGAAGATCAAAAGGATATAAGGCATGGGGAGGAGTCAAAATAAAATAAAGATGTATGGTTATTTTTAATTAATATGTCAATTGTCCCAAAGCAGTCAATTCAATAAGCAAAGTCTTTACACTCCATAGTGTCTACTTACACTCTTACTCATTTTGGATGTTAAAGTGTTCTGCAGTGGCTTAGCTTCTCTTCTCACTGACTCCAAAACCTTTCTCTCAGGTACTTTACAGGCATATAACCTGACCCCTCATATCTGCCTGTGGCTGTGTGTTAGAAACTTCTAAGTTAGGAACACTCTGTCCATTTCGTTTTTATTTTCCTGGTTGCTGTTAGTTTAAGGTAGATCCTTAATGTTATTTAAACAGAGGCGACTATTTGGAATTTCTTGGTAGATTAATATGACAGTGATATTTTAAAAAAATACAAAAACAGCTACTGTCATCTTGAGATGAAAGATCTCATTCACCAAGGTAGACACGTTATCTGGTATATACACACCCCAATTAAAAAAAAATGGGCAGAGACCTTGAATAAACATTTCTCCAAAGAAGAGATTCACATAACTCAGGACTTATTCAAAGAAAAGGTCAGTGAAGCCAAAGCTGTCTCCTTTCCTTGAACAGCAGTAACTTTACATACTCCTTGATTATCTGCATTTAATAATATTTGGACACTACAGTAAAACCTCTTTTCTTAGAATTTGGAGTTGTAAATTTTAGTTTTGTGTTGTTTAGTTAGAGTGTTCTCAAGGATGAGGCAGGCAACTATTGTTAAAATTTGTTGAAAATAACTACTGTTAAAAATAACTACTGCTAAGTTGAACTTTATCAAAATTTAAAACTTTTGTGAATGGCAGGGCATTATGAAGAAAGGGAATAATTCAGAGAATGGGAGACTCACATATTTGTAAAACATATCTGATTAAGCATCTAATATTCAAAGTATATAAAGAACTCTTATTATTCAACAACCAAAAGACAATCCAATTTAAAAAACAGGGGTAAAGACCTTTAATAGACATTTTTTCCAGAGAAGATATTCAAATGGCCAGTAAGTATATCAACAGTTGATCCCCATCACTGGTCATTAGAGAAACACATATGAAAACCACATGAGATACTATGTATATCCCATATATACATCTATATGATGTACATAATGAAAATAAAATAGATGTTGACAAAGATGTGGTGAGAAATGCTTGGGATAGGAATATAAATTCTGCAGCCTGGGCCTCCCTGGTGATACAAGGGATTAAGTCTCAGTACTATGAGGCTCTGGGAAGCCACTACAGCATGAGTTTGATCCCCGGGCAGTTTGACCTATATGGCACAGCAGACCTCTTCTGTCTCGCCTGCTGCTCCCCTCAGCAGTGTATTTCAGTCAATCTGCCTGTTCTGTTCCCACTCTATCTCTGGTGAATCCTCTCTCACACACACACCCCCCACCTCTGGGCTACACCCCAGCTCGTATGCATAAATAAATAAATATTTTAAAAATAATAATAAATAAATTCTGCAGCCACTGTGAAAAGCAGCTTGGAATCCTCAAAAAGTTAAACCTAGAGTTATCATATGATTCAGCAAATCTACCTCTAGGTATATACCCAAAAGAAAGCATAAGAATATATTTTCAAACAAAACCTTGTATAGCAATGTTCATACCAACAGTATTCACAATAGCCAAAATGTGGAAGCAGTCCAAATGTCCAACAACTGTGGAGTGCATAAAGTGTGGCATAGCCATACAAAGGAATATTATTCAGCCATAAAGAAGAATAAAGTTCTGACAAGTGCTACAACATGGATGAATCTTAAATAACATTACTTAAGTGAAAAATGTCAGACACAAAGGCCAAATGCTAGATGATTTCAGTTGTAAAACATCCAAAATGGGCAGACCCATGTAGATAGATGATTACTATTTTTAGGGGCTGAGAGAGGAGGGGACTGGAGAGACTAACCATTGGATACAGGGCTTCTTTTTTGGATAGATAGAAATATTCTGGAATTAATAAATGTCGATGGTAGCACTTCATTGTGAATGGAGTAAAAAACCATTACATTGTATGGTTTAAATGTTAAAGTTTATGGTATGTGAAATTTTTCCTTATTAAGAACCAATATTGGTTTGAATGCCCAGTAGGAAAAGCAAGAATTTCTTCTTTCCATGTAAACTAAGTTCACACAATATATCACAGAAACAGCATTAAGAATGGAAATGGAGCATTTGGAAGAGTAGTAACTGACAAGTTGTCTTTATTTGTTTGATTCCATTCTGCTATTTATCATTAGCCCCTTGTTTTTGAATGGTATTTATGGCATGTCAGTTTGCCAGTAGAAACTTTAACTTTTCTGATGTTACATCTCCACTTCCAAACATTTCTGCTCAAGAGTTTAGTCAATTTGGCCATCACCTATCAATGTATGTGGGAATCCTCTCTTTTCTAAAGTTATACTAAATTCGAAATAATAGAATATCTGCATCTGTAGTGAGAGGGATTATGTGATTTATCATAAATTAGTCATTCGAGCATTTCCTTAATTTACATGAGATAAATGAATAGAATATAATATTCTAAAGTTACAGTAAATTCAAAATAATAGAATATCTGCATCTGTAGAGAGAAGAATTATGTGATTTATCATAAATTAGTCATTTGAGCATTTCCTTAATTTACATGAGATAAATGAATAGAATAAAAATTTCTGATAAAGAAAAAAAATTACACTGGAGGAACACTATTCAGCAAGTTTCCTCTAAAAAGAAGACATATGTATTCTTCCAAAATGAAATGTCTTTTGTACTATTAAAATGTTGACAATCAAGTACAATTTATATAAATCGACCCAGAATAAACTATATGTTCCAAAGTTGATTTTTCTGAGCTGCAAGTTTTCTTTCTAAAAGTTGGGGAAAAAACTTATCTAAATTAGTTTAAGGGTTAATGACAGGTTCAGTTGAGTCAGAGGATATAGTTCTTAAGGAATATGATAAAGTTACATGGGAAATTCTGGAAATCAATGGATTTTGAAGATAGAGTGTCCTACAGTTATGTTAAATGCTTGAGCTATGATTTTAATATGATTTTAATAATGTCTCCAAGAAAATGTCTACATAAAAATAGTATTTATCTTTTTTTGATATGTCTATTTAAATGTTAATATAACTAGGTTTATTCCAAACAGCGAGAAGGAAAAAAAGAGCAAATATTTGAGCAGTTCAAGTTAAAAAAAAAGACTCTTACTTTCATCTCAAGCATGTGCCTCAGTCAGATGAAAGCAAAGTCAGTTTTAACCAGAACTACCTGGAGAATTGCAGAGGGAGCAATCCTGTGTCAGGCAAGAGGAACATATCAGGTTCACGCACTGTTATTACAAAGAAATTTGAGAAACAGAGAAAATGAAACCAACATGTTGAGGTGAACAGGAACTTGATGAAAATAAATGCCTTTATTTTATATCAAAATTAAGTTAGAAAAGTGCCTAGAAAACCTTGCAAGTAGCATATGTATTGCATGGTCAAATTAAAAAAAGCTTACTCAGAATATACACCTACCTGAAAAACAGGGTTAATGATAGCCATATTAACTGAAAATTCTATTTCACTTAAGAGGGGGAAGTCAAAGTTATATTGGTGAGACATAAGAGGAATCCATCAAGTTTGTGGAAATTTCTCCTCAGTCAGCTCTCTCTGTTTTCTCCCCAATCCCTCTCTCTACCCAGGTTTCAGGCTTTGGCTCTTAGCCTGGATATTCGTCCATTTGACCATCAGATAAAATCATGGAAGGAGACTGTACTCAGCTCCTCTGAGGTCTCACCTTAGTGAGAAAAGTCTTTAAAAGGGAGAACAGATAGGTGAGGACAGACCCATGGGAGGAGCTGGGCCAAAAGAGATTATGTGTGGGAATAGAGAAAGGAATTATTCCAGCTTTTAGGGAAAGTCTGGATATTGTGTTCATCCAGCCACACACACCCAGCAGAGTCATCTTACTTCCACAAAAATGTCTAGCTGGAAGAAGGGAGGAGAGTGACTGGAACTGACTGTAAAGTCATTTCAGTTACCAGATGGTAAAGAGGACAAGGTGGTGGCCAAAGGATTGAAGGTGAGTGTGAAGAAGGCAGGGACTGATCTAGGGCAACTGGAAGTTGAGGCATCACAAAACTCTTATCAGTCTGGAACCTCTGAGCTCATGCTGTCCCAGACAGAAAAGCCCAAAGCACCAAAAGCACAATTCAGGCAGGGGTTACTTGTCTTTATGTTCTAATTATTCAGAAAAGGAAGACACATTCTTATAACCATCATGTAAAGGTATCTAAGGAGAACAAGGCCTGCTGGTAAGTGGGTGCAGACAACCACTCGGTACAATCATCCAGCACCATTTCTGCCTCAAATCCTCTCAGGGCATATGGGTCACAAAAGAATTGTCCTCAATTCTTTGCCTTGCCGTTTTCCAGAGTTTCCTGAAAACCTGAGCTATTTTAGGGAGAGAGGAATTCTTCTTTTATTCCCCATTTCATTTGGAAGCAAACAGGCCTCCCCTTGTCTACCCACACCTCCTTCCAGACATTTCTTTCTCTAATGTTTTCCTGTATGGTGAACATATCAGCTTAACTCACACTGAGCCACAGAACTTCCCATATAGGGACCCCCCCCCCCACCAGCGCATAAAATCCAAGACCTATCCAAGGCTGAAAACAGAAGGGGAAGGTTGGAAAAAGACTCGGCAAGCAGAGGCCAGAGCTAAAAGGATCTGGGCATCATAGCAGCCTCCAGAGATAGGTTTATTTTACTTGGCTGCATCCAGGAGGCTACCAACTTCTAAGATCCTGCTGGAGTCTCAGAAAAGCCCCACTGGTCCTTCAAATTCCTAACAGCTGAATTGTTTAGACACTAAATCATTTAGAACACTCAGTCCCACGGGCTGGACAGTGGCACCCACCTTCAGGCCCCAGATTCTCTGCCAAGGTTGACTCCTTGGGGTTGCAGAGATGAGGTACACTGTGCCTTATCTTCTGTGACTAGCTCCTAAGCAGTGCCAAGGGAGAACACCGGGGGCAGGTTGTTTAGATCTGACTGAGGGTCTGAGCAGGTGAGGCTGCAAGGCACCAGTTAGTCCCTAGAGCTGATGCAAGTCCAGTACCCTCCAGGGCCAAGACACTTGGGATGGGAAAGGGTGTTTGAGGGCTACCCCTGCATCCCGAAAAGGGTGTTCTTTTCAAAAGAGATATATTTTTAACTATATTTTTCCTTTTTATGACGTTTTTCCCTCTCCCATTCCTTCTTATTTTCCACCTTTTTTACTTTGATCTCTTTTTACTTCTCTCTTCCTTTACGCCCCTTTAGGGTGTATGAAAGGAGCAGCAACAGGAGAGCTCAGCGGTCTCTGCTGTCAGGGAAGCGGTGAGGAGAGAGCAGCTAAGATGTCCTGCCCCCCTCCCCCAGCCCTCAGTAGGAGATTTCTGACCTTTAGGTATCCAAGTGGGCTGGCTTCTGCCTACAAAGTTGTACCAAGTTTGACATCCACTCACAATCCTGCTTGGTTCCAGGGAGAGTAGCAGAATTTTGCTTCCGCTTTCCTCTTGGACTTGAGTTTGAAAGCTATTTGGGGTCGGGGTGAGAATCTGGACAGCTGGGCCCCAAGCCCGGGCAGCCTCTGACCTGTCTAAACCAGACTGCCTTGCCTGTGAGCTCCAGAGGAGAGCAGGGAGGCAGACTGCGGTCAGAACCCTCCCTCGTTTCTGTGAGGGAAACTGAGGGTGCACACACCTGGAGAGCAGGGTCCCATTTGGGGGCACTCCCAACAGACTGGTTCTGGGTCTTTGCTCCCTCCAGTATATCCACAGCAGCAACCTACTAGCTTTGGGGAGGCGGCCCTAGGAGAATTCTGACCGTGACCTCCACCAAGAGGGGAGAAGCTGGTGGCGAGTAAGAAGTTAATCTGGCCAGGGAACAGGACCTGGAGCGCGTGTCGCCCCTCAAAGTTGCCTGGCCTCTGGAGCGCTTATCACTAGCCAAACAGTTCTAAACCCGGGACTTTTTTCAATCACAACCTTGAGTGCAAGCCCTCACCCACCCACCCCCAATAGCGATGGGGCTCTGGAAGGGAAGGGCAGTTTGACCCGCCATGCAAGAGCCTCACGCCTGCCACCGCGCGCCAGCGAGAAAGCCAGTCTGGCGGCGGCCGGCGCTCACAGCCCTTCCCCGCGCAAGAGACGCGCGCCATTGAGCTCTGCTTGCCCGGGGCTCGAGGAACGTCTCCAGTCTATGTCTCGCCCCTTTGACGTTTGAGTTCTAAAACTCAGATGCATCGTCTAAGGCTCTGACATTTAGAAAAGAGGACAAGGTCAAGGCTCACGGATTGCGGCGGTCCGCTTGCGCCTTTGCTCTCCGCGAATCCTGCCCACAGCCGCTGGAGAAAAAAAATCGTCGCGGACCCCAGTTCTACCTGAAATTTAGGGTCCTGACCCTAAGCCCATTTCCTGCCCAACCTCAGCCAGCGCCCACGTCCTTCCTTTCTTTCCGCCCGAGGTGGTTCTGAGATTTTCATTGAGACTGTCCCTGCATAGCAGATGGTTCCAAATGCTGAGGTTTCGTAAACACTGCGGTCCCATCCTGCGGGCGAAGCCAAGGAGGAAGGAAGGGTCTCTGTCCGGACTCGTCTCGTCTCCCCTCCCGCTAGCGCTTAGGGCCATGCTGCCGCGGGCTAGATCACGTACCTTCCCCACCCGCAGTGGTCTCACAGTTTTCTCCTTTCTGAAACACACACGCCCAGTCCAGCCCGCCTCCCACGTAATGATCAGTCTTGTCTCTTCCTGTGCCCAAATGCAAACTCAGTTGGAAGTTGAAAGCAAGGCAAAGTCAAAGGCCGGGAAATCGAGAATGAGAAAGGAGAAAAGGTAAACGGGAAGGAGTGTGAAGAGCTGGAGGTCGAAGGGGCAGAGGCGGAGGGGGGCTCTGGCACCGCTGCTGGGCGGTTGCGCCTGCCCGGAGTGCATCAGCCGGCGCGAGCCCAGCGGGGTCAGATGCGGACTCACATGGTCGGACTGCAGAGACGCTGTCTCAACTACTGCCAGTGGGTGGTTTCGGGACTCCCCGCGAGCTTCTCCCCCGGCTGCCTGCAGTGTGAAGGCAGAAACAAAACCGAACAAATCATGGGACACAATCGGGACAGGCCGCTTGGCGCCGCGGGGACCTTTCTCACGTCGCACAAGGAAGAGGGCGCGGGGATTCCCGCGACCGCTTGTAGCCTATAAATAGCGAACTTTTAGACAGAATCAACTAACAAATGAGAGGAGCGGGCATCTGTGCGCAGGATTCCTTCTTATCTCGGACGACCCAACCTCCCAGACCCCCACTTCCATCACGCTCCAGGCAGGATTTGGGAGGGTGCAGATTTTATTAGAATTTACAAGAGTTTTGTTGTTTTTGCAAGGGGGAGCCTCCACTCTCGGACCCTCATTAGCTTACTCTTGCTACCTCCCGCCCCCCTTTACCCACCCCCCTCTCCTCCCAGATACTACAGGCACCTGTTTGGGCCCGCAAAGGCCCGGGAGAGACTGAGTAAAAACAGGGGCAAGGAGGACACTGAGCAGGATTCCCCAGGGGATTAAGACAGCGGAGAGGGAAGCAGGAAACTCCCTGGTTTGGAGATTTTCTTAAGATTCCAGGACAGGAATTTAGGTTATCCCGAATTCGTGAGGGAAGCAGGAAAGGGTGAGTAGAGAAAGCACAGAGAAGTCCCTAGAGTTTGTTTCTTTTTCCACAGGGTAAAAGTGCCCTCCCCCCACCCCCACCAGTGCTAGCAACAGCCTCCCCTTTCCCAGCAACTTTACTTGAACCCTCGGCCATGACAGGGACGGGAGAGCGAAGTCGCGCACCCGGGTTACGTCCTCGCTGGCACTGGGGCGGCGAGCGCTCCGCCGCGCCGAGAAGCGCGACCCGCTGTAGGCTCCCTGGGGGCTTTGCCTGCCAGCTTCCCTGGGCCGGTCTCCTTCAGGCCGAGCACGCTCACGCCTGCCGAGCGGAAGAGATCTGTTTGGCCTGGAGTCTTGCACACCACTCGCAGACCACCCTCCCCCTGGCCTTGAGCCAGGATCGGATTGCGAATGGTGATTGGGTTACTTCGATTTTTCATTTTCATTCTAGGTGTGTCCTCAAAAAGACACCCCCTCCCCGCCCTCCACAGTTAGGACAGGTACTTGTTCTGCACTCCAAACTACCCAGTCCAGGACGTTGCTTCACTAAGTCTCCCAGGAACCAGTTAATGAGAGTCAACAGGGGTGAGTGTAAGGGGTGGAGAAATCTGAGGACGCAGGTGAAGCCAGAGGTACGGAGAGACGAGAGCCGACAGGTGAAAGGAGGGTGCACTCTTGCTTTTAGAGTCTCCATTCTCCACGCAAGGCCTACGGAATGGGGGGCCAAGCCGGCCCAGTGGGGCTATAGGCACCCTCTGGCTGGGACGTGGGAGGGGAGAGGGGAGCCGGAGAGCAGAGGTGCTTTTCTTTCCATTCCCTAATCTCAAATCCCCATCCTGCCCCCGCCCACTAAACACGGAAATGTCAAGTGACTACCTCTGCCCCTAACCCCATAAGAAAATAGAAGAGGACCCCTCACGCAGTTGGGCAGGGGGCAGGGGGCAGGGGAGACAAATTACTCCCCGATTTGCGCTTCTTCTAACACCGCTTCCATCCAGTTACCTCCAGTCACACCGAAAAGTGTTTCCCCGGCATCCAGCAGAGTTCCGAAGGAAAGGACAAAGGCAGTGGTGCGAAAGGGGTTACAGCGGCCGCTCTCTCCGCAGAGCAAGCCCATGGTCCCGGGACTTTACGCCAATGGGTGTGCACTGCGTTCCCAGTCCCCGCGACGCCCACGCTCCGGGGCGCTCCAGCACACCGCCGCGCTGACCTCGTTTCCCTAGGGTTCTTGCATTCACCAGGGGGAGTTTTAAGCGAGCTTAAGGGTGCGCCCACGAGTTGGATGGAGCCCAGGCGTCCCAGGGCATTCCTGCCTGGTTTTCGCGCCCTTTCCAACGTACCTGTCCGGGCCTTCCCGCTCCAAATTGCTGACCCGGCTAGGGAGCCCGGCCGGTTGCTAGCCGCCTCCAGCGGAGCCCGCCCCCGCCTCCCCGCGCCCTGGCTCTCCGACGCACTGTCAGATGTGGGGCGGTCTCTCCCGGGCCATTGGCTTGGGTCACTGTTTCGAGGTGACTTCGAGGATTTTCCCATGTTTTGCAGTCCCTTTATGGACTGGGAAAAGAGGGTCCAAGGCAGTAGCTCACCTTTCATCCCCTCACCCTCTTTTCCCCTTCGTCCCGCCCCAAACCAAGCTTTGAAACCGTAGCAATTCGCAAAAGAAAGAGGGTGGGAACCTCCCTTCGGGCCGAGTATGGAGGTCAGAGGAGTGCTTAAGGCATTTCTCGAAGGTTCTGGGTGTCTGTACTAGTGAAACAGGCCCGATGGGGACAGAAGTGACAGACGCACAGAGAGCGTCCCAGTGGTTGTCTTCTGCGCCAAGTTCACGTCCATTGTTTTCTGCCTCGGGGAAAGCTGCCCAGTGTGATAGATCTTTTTAGATCTCATCACTGGAAGAAAAATCCTGGTGATAACGATTATCTCCCGCTCGCGCTATCTCCCCATCGCCCCAATTCATCTCCCTCTCGCTCCAGCCCTTCGGGGAGACAAGGAGGGTAAGGGACTGGGGGAGGACGGGCCAAGCCGCTGCCCTCGGATGGAGCGGAGAGGCAGGAGGCCATCTCATCCGTCCCATTCCGCTCCGGGCTGGGAAGAGGGGACACGGCGGGTTTCTTTCTCTCCAAGCCTCACGCTTCTTTCAAATGATTTTAGTCTGGTGCTCTGGTCTATCCATACACATTTCCAATCTCATGGCTCATAAACTATTAGCAAAATGGTTTCATTATTCACCTTCTGTATCCTACAAAAGGGAGAAAAGAAGGGAGCGGCAGGAAGGCAGAGTGGGGGTGGGAACCAGTCGTTGGATACTAGTTAACAATGATACTGCGAGTGTTTAAATCACGGCTCAGACTGCCTTCTTCAAGCTGACACTCAACAAATCTGATCCGTTTCCGAGGCTCTGTAGCTGACCCCATCTCTCCTCTCCCCCCCCCCATGTCTTTCTCTCCATTCATCACGATCCATCTTTCCTTAACATCCAGATTTCTAGAAGGACCAGATGAATAGCCAAGATACTGCAAATCCATTATTTGCTTCATTAGGTGTCATCAATAAGGCACGCCCTTTAGATACGACACATACAATTAATTGGTTTGAAAGGCTACCCCGGTCCCCTTTGGGGTAGTGTTGGTGATGGAATCACATGTCATCCATAAAACCAAGTCATCCTAAGGCACAAGACTGGGATGGTATCCAAGAAATTGACTCAAGGCTCGGTATGGCATTAAGGTGCCCAATTGGGTACAAAGTCCTTGTCTGGGGTCTGCCAGCCCCGGGAGGTGAAGAAGGGGGGCGTGCCCATGTGAGAGCGTCCGGAGAGGAGAATGTGGGGGGGAGGGGCACAGGTTGAGGGAGTGTGTTTGAATTTGGGAGCACAATTAAATGAGTCTAACCGAATTAAAAGACAAATAGATGTAAATTGACTTAAGGCCTGAGAACGAGTACAAGGGATTAAATAAAGTAGGAAACAGCCAGCAGGCGCCAACTGGAAGCCGCCTTAGCCTGGGGCGAGTAACCTCAGCCGGCCGCTCCGCTGGGGGCGATGATGATATTGTGTCCCCCAATACTTTGACTTTCCCTCTAAATATATTTCATCTAGAATGACTTATCACAACACACACAGTGGAGCGCGCGCGCACACACGCGCACACACACACTTCCCCTGCGGTTTTTGCATATATAAAGGCCGCTTGGCAAGTGAGCGCGCGATAATTATCCCTGGACGTAGAAACCCATCTGGCTGTGAGAGGCCTCTCTGCAATCGCCGGCGGCGGCGGCGGCGCGCGGACCCGCGCGGTGGCCGGGGACTCCCGGCGCCCGCTAGGTCACTGCGCCGCGCGGCCGCGCCTCGCCCGCTGTTTAATATACATGGGGTGGGAACGGAGCGAAACTGATCTCGGGCCTGCGGTCCTACAGAAAAAAAAAAAAAATCAATTTGCTATTTATTTTTGAAAGCTATAGATTTGGGGCACTTTTTTTTTTTCCAGCACGGCCCCCTTCCAGAGCGGCGCCCCACATTTAATTATATCTTTTAATGACTTTCCCCTTATTTGCCACGGCTATTTCACGTTCAGGGCAGGGGCAGGGTGGAATTTCTAGGAGAGGGGGGTGTTCAAGTCTGGTAGCTTCAAAAAGATTTGCCTTATGTGTTAATTGCATGCTGTTAAGCACATCTGGGACGGCGTGCTGACCAGCTCGGACCAACTTTTAATTAACACATTGACCCGGCAAAGAAGCGGCCGCCCTGCCTCCCCCTGGAAATATGTATATTAGTCGCGCATAAGCCGCTCGGCCCAGGCCGCCAGATGCGTGCGAGGAATTGCCTGCGTTGGGGGGCTGAAGGGGGTGTCAAAGGCAGTCGTTTGCTCTCTTTTAGTGTGAAGAAAAGCTTCACTTTTCTTTTTGCTCACTTCATCTTTAGGAAAATGTCAGTAAATATTAGGCTCCTAAGGCAGGTTCTTAAAGCCTTACAGGTGACCTGAACCCGAACCCGGGAGCTGGAAGAAGGGAAGAAAGACCCCCTCCAGACCTCCCTTCCAGAGCTATCGCCAACCTGCCTGACTCAGGCCTGAACTGAGATTTCAAGCCTGAGCATGCTGATTGAGCAGAGTTCATTAATGAGCAAGAGCAATGGCCAAGAATCCTGGTGGAAGAAGAGAACTAACCACCCGCTGCGTTTTGCTCATCTGGTCTTCCTCCTCGTGCTGGGCACCGGCTCTCTGCCGCTAAGCCACCAACTCCAGGGCCCGCGTCTGAGAAAGAGGAATAGGAACTCTCAAGCCCATTCTCTGCTTGGAGCTCTCTGCTGTCATGTGAGGACAAAAGGAATTGTGGCTATTTTTAAGGCGCTAGGCCCCCTTCCCAAGAGTCCAGATAATTCGGATGATCTTCTAGCCAGACCAGCCAAACCCCTGCTGGAGGGAGGGAGAACCCCGGAGCGCAGCACAGGGGAAGCCACCGGCAGATACGCGATTTCCCTCTTAGTAATTTCATTCAGAATTGATGGCCTTTCACTGGAGTGATGCCTTCAAAGAGAGAGCCTAACAGGCTTCCCTGTAGAGCATAAATGCGGGTTAATCCCCAGATACGTACTCATTTTCTCTTTCCGCATCTAATCTCAACTGCCTGGCTAACTGCTTAGCTTCCGCATACATCCCTATAAAAAAATGTCAAAGTGGTATTCCTTCTCCCAGCCATAAAAAAAGTTGGAGTGAATCACTCCCAGGCTACCGTTTAACGTCCCCTCCAGGTAACCGTTGAAGTTTCTTGTTTGACATTTTTCATTCCTCAGTACAGAACTTTTCAATAAATACGCAGTACCAGTGCGAGGACAAGTATATGTCGCAATAAATTCACAGCTATATGCTCTAACTATGTCGAGGCTCTGGAAAATTTAATGTGACAAGATTGCTCCCCAAATTCCTTCCATCTCTTTTTTTTTCTTATTCCTCTCCTTTCTTTGCCCTTTCCTTGAATCTCCTTTACTTATCAGTTTATGAGAGGATGTGCAAATTTAAAAACTCAAAGAACAGAAAAGATAGAACAAAGTTCAGTTACTCAGTATTCCTCGGAGTTCTTCCAGATCTTTATTCAGATAAAGGTGTAATCAAGGCACATCTTTAGTCCAGTGAAAAATCAATCAGTTGGTAAATGATGTCTCTTTGCAAAGATAAGTCCTTTAGAAAGTTTGTACAAGCATCACCCAAATGGCTTTCTTTGGAGTTTTTTTAGTGGACCACAGTTAAATATTTCAGGTCACAAATTGATCTGCAAAATCGCAGCACACACACACACCTGATATCCAGGGAAAAACAAGACGTGGTAACTCCAGCTGGTTCTTTTGATTTACTCTGCCTGGTGAGATATATGCTGGGTGCTTTGATAAGAGGGAAAAAAGGAGTCAGCAGTTTGATTTGGAAACTCTTTTATTGCTGAATATAGTTGCAGGTTTAAACTAAAGAATGTGTTTCTGCTGGGGATGTTTGCATGACACATCCATATGCATTAGCAGCTGCATGGTGTTATATCATCAGTTCCTTAGAGCATTTATCTCCCCCCTCATCCCCCTTCTGTCTTTCTCAAAGGAAGTAGGTAAGTGGCGTTACAGAAGAACTACATAGACTTTAAAGACGCATGGATCTTACCGTGTCCTTCAGGTCCGCAGAACCTATATGGCCTATAACAACCCATTTCTTTGGAGGATTTTGGAATATTTGAAGTAGTTACCTCCCTAGATGCCTATTTTAAATTTTAATCATGGATTAATGGTGTATAAAATATAATGAAAGAATTATCCAGAGGAAAGGGCCTTGGTGATTCAACTCTATTCAGGAGAAAG
The DNA here is from genome assembly GCA_004024925.1 of Scalopus aquaticus. Taxonomy (NCBI): domain Eukaryota; kingdom Metazoa; phylum Chordata; class Mammalia; order Eulipotyphla; family Talpidae; genus Scalopus; species Scalopus aquaticus. Next base: position 4,065 of record PVIJ01002829.1, on the reverse strand, counting down.
GTGTTGTCATCCATGTCCTCCTGCTAACTGGCTTAGTGACTTAGAAACTTCTTATCAGATCTATTCTTTATGCCATCAGTCTTCACCTTTTGGTACTTGATGGAGGTGAGATTTTTAAATCAGGATATCGAAACTTTGCCACATTCATTGTTCTGTCATGATTGGTGCCAGAGATGGCAAGCAAAGTTCTAGAAGATTTGCTTCTCCAGATGTTAGGGGAGGTACCAATGAGGGGCAGAAACTGAGTGCCAGGTGAAGCTGTGTAACATGGAAGGCAGGTGGGCTCTGGAGAGATAGGTGAAGAGGAGCCTCACTTGCTTCTCAGCTTTGGTATTATACCAGGGAGTTGGGAAACTTGGAGACCACATGGAGGACTGATGTGTAGAGACAACTGGAAGAAGCTCATGAGTGAGAGATGTGGCAAAGTTGACAATGGCATCCATTATTTTGATTTGTACTTTGATATTGCTCCTTTTGACATAGTTTCTGGGACCTGCTTCAGAACCAGAAGGTGCCTTACACTCGTGGCAATCTTACAGAGCTCAGCAGCCCCACTTCAGTCCAACCCTGTTTGCCTGGGCATTTACTCATAAGGAGATGGGTAACTTTGGGTTATTTATTAGCCAACTATTACCCTTTCTTCTCTTTTCTCTCTGTGTACGCACTAGTACTACTAAAGGTCTTTTACCCTAAGAGTCTTTTGGTCATGTGCACATGGATGGCTACCCCTTTACAGCGTAAGTTTGGGAATCCCAGATGTCCCTTGGTCATGCACTAACAGAGATACGGTAGGATCTTTGCTGAGGCCAGTGTCTGTTTAACATCCACAGTGATAGTCTGCATCAAGTCCTGGGGAGACTCTACCGCATATATCTGAGTCTCCCTGAATCCCAGTGGTCTGGAAATAGCAGGAACACCATGTCAAGCTGAAAATGGGATGAAGCTGGGTTGTTGGGTTATTCCTTGGTGTGATTCCTTTCACTCATTCAGACTACAAGAAGGTGTGGTACATATACACAATGGAATACTATTCAGCATTCAAAAAAGATAAACACATGTAATTTGCAGTGACATGGGTGGAACTAGAAGGGATCATGCTCAGTGAAATGAGCCAGAAAGAGAAAAATATCGAGTGGTTTCACTTTTAACAGGAATATAGGGAAACCAAATAAGAGAGAGACACTCGGCGAGGGAGGGGGAGGATAAGGGCACAAAATGGGTCACAGGTGAATTGGTGGTGGGTTACCCAAGGGGAATACAAAATGTAAGCGATATAAATAACAATAATAAAAAAAAGAAAACTGTACCTTTTAATTTTGCTTATCAAGCTGGGATATCTAAGTAACAAACATACGGACCCCCAAACCAAGAGACTAGCATAAGTACATTTTCAAAAAAAAAAAAAATCACTCCTCATTTCTGGTCACATACTCATTTCTGGTCACATTTTTATGAAATTATTGGAGAATAATGCTCAGATTTTCAAAGTACAGATGCATTACAAAGTGAAACAATCTCATGAGCACATACAAGCAAGCAAGTAAAAAAAATGACAGTAATTTTTATATCAGTAATCTGATAACCAAGGAAGATAGGTTGTTTCTTCCATTTCTTGTAGCTTTTTTGGTCACAAGAGAAGGTATTTATTTAGAGAAAAAAGATGAAACTACAATAATTAATAAAATGTGGCCATCTGTTTTTTTCTTTAAAGTACTTAGAATATGCACTAATGCAAAAATGAACATATGCAATGATGCGTAATATGCATGAGATTAAACAACATATATTTTTAAGTCTCTTTTCCATATGCTTGTTAATACCATCAGTGCACAGTTTGACGATTGGTGGGTGGCAAATTCAATTGATTCCTAGGTGTTCAGGTATCATAGAACGCATTTCTCCTGCCCTCTATAATACACAAGTTTTGGGGTGTTTTTAACTCTTCAGTTTCAAACAGTAATTCAATAAAATGTGGATAAATATTCTTTAAAAAATTGCTTGGTAGCATATAATGGAAAAATCAGTCAGTTGCATTATGTTACTCAATTCATTATTTCCGGTGGGGAATTAGCACAGCTAATTGTTAGGGCTGATTAGCTTAGTTTAGTTTAGAACATGGCCCAGAATTGATCATGTGGTTGACTGTGTCCATGTTCAAGAGCTGCATATTCCATGCCCCAACCCTGACCAGCTCTGAGCAGTGTTGTGCCAGAAATAACAAGAAGACAAAACAAGAATGTGAATGAATCTGTACAAACCGAAGAAAAAGATTTATTTTTTATAATCATGCACCTTACTTGAAGCAATAAAAACAGAAGATTAGGTGTATAAGTCTGAATCCAAATAAAATTTCCCTACCAAGATTTATCAGGGAGCAAAATGTATAAGGGAACAAAATGTCTAATTGAGGCTATAAGGAGAACCGAGGCAGGATAAAGAAAACTATTGCACCTACCAGTGTAACAATGTATCACTTAAAACATTTACAAATTATATGTTAAGGTTTCAATGTATATTCTCTTTTTCTCTAAGGTAAATAATTTGCTTGTTTTGAGATAGGATTTTGGTATTAAGCACTCTGAATGTATTCATTGTGTCAGTAGACATTGAGAAATGGCGAATCTGAAAGAATTACTTATTTGCTTGTCCATATATCTTGGTTACATTTACAGGATAATTCTATATGCCCCTTAAAGACCATGTTGGAACCAGTTCACAATATCACAGAGTCTTTGAATATGATGGTAGACAAATATAACATAGAAAATAGGCCATGGATCAGCAGATCCAGTAAAAAGACAAATTTAGTTAAATCAGTACTTGTTTTGTGTGTGTGTGTGTGTGTGTTCAAACACATTTCCAAGAAGAATGAGCTAGGTAATAAGGATATATAAAATTCAGTGACTGGCATGTCAGCAGCCTGGAAGTTTCCACTTTGTCCTAACAAGTAAAGAGCACAACAAACTATTAAGTCCACAACTCTTCTTAGACTCACCAGAGAAGTCAGGCCACACGGTAAACTATTGGCGAAATTAAAGGCAACAGATTAATACAGCCAATTACAACTTATGGGAGTAGAAATACAAAAGCTGCAACCTCCTCAGGAACCAATAATGTGATAGGAAACACTCAATAGCAATCAACAAATTGTTAGAAGCACAAGTCTGAGAGCTGAAACCTCCAAAAGGAGCTAATTATAGAAGAAATCCCATGCTTTGTGGGTTTAAGTCTTAAGGGTGAATATTGGAAAAAATTCCCCTCATGGTTCTGACACATGGAGGGGAAAAAGGGAACCATTTAAAAATATGCCAAAGTCAAGGATGTCCACTCTCACCATTACTTTTCAATATAACACTGGAAGTCCTAGCCAGAGCAATTAGACAAGAGAAAGACATTCAAGGGATCCAAATAGGAAAGGAAGAAATTAAACTGTCTATATTTGCAGACAATATGATAATATATATACAAAACCCTAAAAACTCCATAGAAAAACTACTCAAAATAATAGACCAGTTCAGTACAGTAGCAGGATACAAAATCAATGCACAAAAATCAGTAGCCTTCCTATATGCAAACACCCAATCTGAAGAAGAAGAAATGAAATAATCCATCCCCTTCAAAATCAAAACCAAAAGATTCAAATATCTAGGAATAAATCTAACAAAAGACATAAAGGACTTACACAAAGAAAACTACAAAACTCTGTTGAAAGAAATAGAAGAAGACACAAGAAGATGGAAAGGCATCTCCTGCTCATGGATTGGAAGGATTAACATTATCAAAATGGCAATCCTACCAAAAGCAATTTACAGATTCAACGCTATTCCAATAAAAATCTCAATGACATTCTTCAAAGAAATAGATCAACTACTGATGAAATTCATATGGAACCACAAAAAACCTTGCATAGCTAAAGCCCTCCTAACTAAAAAGAAAGAAAATGGAGGAATTTCACTCCCTGATTTCAAACTATATTACAAAGCCATAATAATTAAAACAGCATGGTACTGGAACAAAAACAGACAGAAAGACCAATGGAACCGAATAGAATACCCAGAATTAAAG